>CM056376.1:29513932-29533932 GCA_029718625.1 Synaphobranchus kaupii | reverse complement strand
TTAAAATGGCTGTACCCTTTTGGGAGAGGGCATTAAAATACTGCAAACACACGCGTGTGCATAAATGCCATAAATGTGACAGGGCTGCCGAGATGTGACAAAATCAATGCAACCTTCCGTCTTCAGAGAATGAGATTTTTCTACATTTTCATTTATCTTTCGCCACAGTCCTCACACGCCCACATGCTCCTACAGGACAGACACTCACTCACCCCCACACAAAGGCACACACACAAACACACAGATATATGCGCAGACACACACACATGCAGGCACACACATAGGCAGCGCACGCACACACACACATACACACACACGCATATCTGCACATATATGCAGGCATAAACACACACACACACACACACACACACACACACACACACACACACACACATCTGCATATATATACAGGCACAAACACACACACTCAATGTGCACATACACAAACAAACATACACACCCACAGAGCGATATAGACACAATCATATCTAAACGTTGTAGACACATTAAAGTGGGGAACTTGGGCGTGTCTCATTGTCCTTGTGGAACACGGCCTATTTCATCCCCAATAAGCTTGGCCTTGAAAATAGCTTTTAAAAATCCATTTTCCCCAGATACCTCTTTGTCCAGAGGTGGTGGGATGGCATTTTAGTTAATGCACACTGGGAATTTTACCTCCACAGAGGAACTGCAGGCTACTAACAACTCCCCTCTGAAGAAGAATGGCCCCTGCACAACAACAGAAACACATATGTCAGCAAAACACTGGACTTCTAATGGGCAGGGTAGGAACAAGAGTCACCCTGAATGGGGAGTCTGAACCCCCATGGGGGAGGGTGGACAATGTTACACAATGATGACAGAAAGAGGTGGCTGATGGGAAATGAAGTCCAGAGCTTGTATAAGAGTACTCCTCTAACTTCTAACTCTGATGTCCTCTGTGTTCTGGAGAGCTACATGGTGTCCCCTGGTTTTTGTTTTCCATGTAAAATCAGAATCCAGTTTCAAACCCAAGAAACCAAGTGAGTTGAGTTAAGTGTGTGATCACCTGCTTTACTTGATCAATTAAGTGCTGAGTGGCAATAAAGACTTCAATTCCCATTATCATTAGAGTCAGCAATACCGTTAGCATTGCTGATGCTAACTGGTTTTATCAGACACCTTACAAACAGCCTGTACTATGGTGTGTGAGAGGCCTGTGTGCCCTGATTGGCTACTCCCACTGTACGCAATAGCCAATCAGAGTGCTGTGCCCATCAGCAAACGGGGGCACCCAAACTTGAGAGGGGATTTAAGAGCCCCGTTATCAGAGCCCCCACGGTCACACCCTCGTGTCTCACAGTACTGAACAAATCCCTGTTTGGGGAGGGAAATCACATGGAACAGAGCAGGAAGCTGCCTCAGCTGAGAGCACCACACAGGTCAACGCTTTTTCCTGAACCTCTGTCTTTCTGGGCCTGAATTCTACTGTGCCTGTGCACAGGTGCTTGTTTGAACTGGTTCTGGCTTTCGGTCACACTGCATTAAAAGCTATGTTAACGGGGCGGACACTACAGTGCACTAATCCCAAAAGGGACTCTATCTGGCCATTTGTGTATGCGTGTCCGCCATCGGAAACAGACATAATCTTGTGCGCGGAGGTGTTGTTGTCTAGACACTTGGCATAAATCACCAGACATGGCCGTCCACTTCTCCTAATTGGGAACACCCAAGTCCAGAAATGCCCAATCACAGACGCGGCCCGGGAGTGTCTAGAAGTTGTACAGTATGAAATATACAGGAAATTACCGCTCACGACCGACACACGGCAAGTTTCACTGAAATTTAACAGGCCGGATATCTCCCAGAAAGTCCTCTTATTGTGGAGTGCCACCCCAGATTGTATCAGAACACGCGAAGCGACCCAGTGAAGATCAACATGGAAAATATCGAGAAGCGTGTCGGAGAAACGGAAGAACCCCACACACTGTATACACGTGAGGGACGTTGTGTATGGGGTCACCCTCTGGGCATGTATTTCCATCTCTAAGAGCATACAGGGCTCTCCAGTCTGCCAGGTCCTCATAAGGCTGTTTAATTTCACCACTCAATGACCTGGGCCAACACTCCTGCTGATTTATGTTATTCCTTTTGTTATCCATTTCAGTGCCTTTATCATAACAGCTACCTTACGCTACAGTGCGTTACCATATTTTATTCTAATACAAACCTAACTCTGAATCAGGTTTCGGATGGCTGTTCCTATATTGTTTGGAAATTAGTTTATTTTGTATATTTTACAGCTTACATTTGTTTTAGTTTGTATTTATTTATTTATTTTTTTACATGGCTATCAGAACACAACAAGCTGCTTGTGGGAAAATAAAGTTACTGTACATAGAAGCAGACCAAAGATAATGAAATGTAATGTAAATGCAACCCAAACTCTGGCCATGTTGAGACGCAGCTAAATATAGGCTAGGATAAAGCGCGCTAATTATGTTTACATTTGCCTGACGCTCTAAAGTGATTTACACTGTTTGTTTGTGTTTTTTTTAATGCAGTCTATTTATAGAGTATATTGAACCTGCAACCTCTAAGGTCCAGGACCAGTTCCTTAACTGTAATACTACACTAGTACTGATGTGCGGGGATGGGAGGGGGGGGGTAGACAGGGGTAGTTGGGTGAATGGGGGGGGGGGGGGGTAAATGTCCCTGCTTGCTGTAGCGAGGATGTGAGGTGGGAGGGTACAGAAACTGGATGTGTGTTCATCGGCATGGTTACGCGCTTCAGCAGTTAAAGGCAGAGAGTGTTAACCATTACACCAGGCTCCAATTTACACTTTACACAGCCTTCCTCACATCTCCGCGGCAACCACTTAGAGCCTTCGCTCCAGCGAGTAACGGATGCATCCTCGCCACGGCAACCAACAATTTGAGGATCAGAAAGACAGGGCTTGGGGGGGGGGGGGGGGGGGTGTGTAGCTGTTACATTCCAACTGTTCCTTTCAACTGAATTACAGCCAGAAGAACAAAGAGGAACGAGATGTTTTCGATTGTTTCCTCCGAGAAAGACGAGGCAGGGCTGCAGATGTCCGACAGCCGGGAAAACAAATCAGAGACTGGGGAACCCGCTCGACCGAACTTCCTGCTCAAACCAAACGAGCGCGGGGTTTTTAACCCTTTCGAGAGCAATCAGAATCAGATCAGAATCAGAATCAGAATCAGAATCAGAATCAGAAATTCGTTTATTGCCATTGTATGAACATACTAGGAATTTATGACGACGTCAGTAGTGCTTAACCACATTACAACATTAGGTGCAAGGACAGGACGGACAGTGCAGGACAGGACTTATAAAGTGCAGTAATACAGGTAATAAAAAAGTAAGTCACAGTGCAAATTGGGACCGTGCTGTAAACAATAATACAGGTAAACAAGTCACAGTACAAATTGGGACAGTGCTGTAAACAGTCCAGTGCAAAAAAGTTTGCAGGGGGGGGGGGGGGGGGGGTCAAAGGGGATTGTTGTTAGTTTTCAAAAAAAAAAGGTTGTTGTTTTCAAAAGTCAGTGTTCTAGAATTTTCATTTACCAGCAGTGATTGTTACATCAGCATTACAATGTTCAGTTAAGGACATCCTAATCACATATTTGTGATCTTACACCTTAAAAAAAAGCCTCCCCACAGCCGAAAGAGGACCGCGCGGTATCGAAAAAGGGCGCGAAAGAGAGCCGCCAGCATGCTTTTCCTTTACACTCGGAGATGTGCGGATCCAGCGCGAGGACCGAGATCCAACACGCCGAGGCTGTCATTTTACCCTGGAGGTGCATTTAGCATGTAAGAGCAGGAGAGAGTGGCTGGGATAAAAGAATAAAATACTGTTGTCTCTCCAGCTGGTTAATATTTCATGGCTGCTTTTTTGAAGTAGTTTTTAAATATTAATTTGTATTCTGAAGAGAAAGAAGATGTATGATCCCTAAAAAAAGATACACGTGCTGCTACACTCAAGTGACAAGAAGACACAGAAACAAACACAGATACTCGTGTACATGCATGCACACACACACATGCATCCACGCAAGCATGCACACACACACACACACACACACACACACACACACACACACGCACACACATAAGCATGCACACAGAAACACACACAGGCACCCACGCAAGCATGCACACAGACATATACACACACACACACACACACAATGACAGACATACACACACAGACGCACACAGACACACACACACAGACCCCCACACACACACATAGTAACAGACACACACAATGACAGATTTCAGAGGCCTGTACTTAGCTCAGTCTCAGACGGCTCTGGTAGAACGGCGAGCTGAACACACGTCTTACATATGCAAAGGGCCAACGGGCCAACGATTCACCAGCTTTGGGCCTTTGAGACCCCAGAGTGACAGCGCACTCAGACACCCCAAAACCCTTTACCACCTCTCCCCAACCCATCCCAAACCCCACCCCTAACCTCTGACCTAGCCTGTCACTCAACCTCTCTCATTAGCACCCACAAAAGTGCTTCAGGCTCCCATTCACACCCTGTGTGTGTGCGCGCGTGTGCGTGTGTGTGTGTATGTGTGTGTGTGTCTGTTACTATTCGTGCGTGTGTGTGTGTGTGTGTGTGTGTGTGTGTATGTGTGTGTGTGTGAGACTTGATACACACTCTCCTATGTCCCCCTTCTCTCTGAAAATGCTCAGACCCACTCAGTCTCAAACACTTTATTATTTCTTTATCTATGTAAATGGTGCTCACACAAACACACACACACACACACAAACATGTGCACATGCACATGCACACAGCTGAACCAGAGCCGACAAGCATGCAGTTGTGCGTAATACTGAGGGTTGAACGAACACGATAATAAAGACCTTGATAATGACAATAATAGCCCTTAAATCAGCGGAAACACAAACGGCCACACCACCATGAGCACCTCCAGGAGTAGCAGCATGGCGGTTGGCGGTTCCCCCCGGTGCTGTTGGCGGAGTTTGCCGGCTGCGTGTGGGCGGGGTGTCCTCTTACAGACAGGACCCCTGCTATTATGGAAATGGAGCCCCAAATCAGACGTTCACACCCTGTCAGCGGGTAGAGCCTGCACCTCCCCACCATCACAGCCCCCCCCCCCCCCCCCCCTTCGCCATCTCACCTACCCCCCCTCGCCATTTCACCCCCCGCCTGATAGGTTGCCTAGCAACGCCGGCACCACCCCCACCCCCCGGTCCTCCGTTCACCTGCAGGGGACAGGGTATGAATCGGGGGGGGGTGGTTAATTAATATTAACCACTTCCAAAGAACAAAGAGATTTCTGACCTTCCTCCTCCTCTTCTTCTTCTTCCGTTCCTCTCCTCTCATGTCTGGCTAATTGCTCCATGTTGATCCCCCTTTTGGGTTTTTTTCTGTTTTTGTTTTTGAACGTAACCCAAAAATGTCACAGACAAGAGGGGCGTTCGACAAGCGACTCAAAGATTCCTTCAGATCCTGGAGAAGCACCTGGAGGTGAGCCTACACACCCCACCCTCACAGGACATCATGATCCCACCACAGGAAGTTACTTTGAAACACGCGAGTGGAGCAGCTCAAGAACGATCAGTGGAAATCACAACAGGCAGCCAGCCAATCAGATCCCATTCACAATTAGGAAGTAGAGGATGTTGATGTGAACTAAAAAGCATATCTTTTAAGTACATATAAAACGATATTTCCAGACTCCTACGGTGATAGCGGTCACCTCTGCACGTTGTACTTATGTTCAATAACAATCCCATTCATGTATGGAATGTGACATTAAACAAGAGTATTCAAAAGGAACAGCCGCTCTTTATTCTGTGTTGAATCACTCCAGTGCGCGCGAGACCAAAAGAGGGAAACAGATCGCACGAGAGGCAGCCAGACAAAAATGTTGCGCACGTTACTGAAAATGCGCCAGTGATCCAGGGGCCTGACCTGAGCGCATAACGACACACACGGTGTCCCTAAAAGCTCGCCAGGCATAACGACACGCACGGTGTACCGAAAACCACGCCAGGCATAAGGACACGCACTGTGTCCTGAAAACCACGCCAGGCAAAACAACACGCACAGTGTCCCTAAAACCACACCAGGCATAAGGACACGCACGGTGTCCCTAAAACCACACCAGACATAAGACACGCACGGTGTCCCTAAAACCACACCAGGCATAAGGACACGCACGGTGTCCCGAAAACCACGCCAGGCATAAGGACATGCACGGTGTCCCGAAAACCATGCCAGGCAAAACGACACGCACAGTGTCCCTAAAACCACACCAGACATAAGACACGCACGGTGTCCCTAAAACCACACCAGGCATAAGGCACGCACAGTGTTCCTAAAACCACGCCAGGCATAGCGACACGCACAGTGTCCCTAAAACCACACCAGGCATAACGACACGCACAGTGTCCCTAAAACCACGCGAGGCATAACGACACGCACAGTGTCCCTAAAACCACGCCAGGCATAACGACACGGACAGTGTCCCTAAAACCACACCAGGCGTAAAATTAAACCAGCTGCTGTATGCTGCCAATGAACAGGACGTCACTCCTGCCTACTACGAAGCAAGCTGAAGGAACGCAATGTTCCGCTTCATTCTTCAGCTTTAAAAATAAAAAAACCTGACAGTGCCAGCCTCTGCAGCCCCTTCATTTCCTTTAATGCTGCTATGAGGCCCTCTGTGCCAATAGGACACGCCCCTACACATATTACCCAGAGGCCCCTGCTTCAAAGTCGCACAAACCGAACTCACGGCCTCCTTGCGCACAGTCTGCAAACAAGCAACACCTCCGGTGACAAGTTATTTCACAGGGCTCCTCATTTAAGGAGCTTCTATTGTGCTATAAAAATGACAGAATTATATTACAACCTGATCAAAACACAACGTGTTCTGTAGATGCATGTTAACGCCTAGTCCCTGTCAGCTTTAGACAAGATTTAAATGTTTGAACAAACACTTTTGTGAAAAGCATTTACACCTTCACCAAATAAATACAAAAGAGCAGGTTAACAACATAGCACTTGAAACTGCTTTTAAATGACTTTACACAGAAGGCTGTGTGGTAGCAGTGTCACAGATTCAGTTTTTTTTCCCTATAAGCCTGTGCTCTCAGGCATGTCACACCTTCCGCTGTTCATTACCCAGAAGGCCGTGCAGTGGCAGTGTCACACCTTACGCTGTTCATTACCCAGAAGGCCATGCAGTGGCAGTGTCACACCTTACGCTGTTCATTACTCAGAAGGCTGTGCAGTGGCAGTGTCACACCTTACGCTGTTCATTACCCAGAAGGCCATGCAGTGGCAGTGTCACACCTTACGCTGTTCATTACTCAGAAGGCTGTGCAGTGGCAGTGTCACACCTTACGCTGTTCTTGCCATAGAGCAGCCATTTACGGGCAATTAACTAGTGCCAAGGCACTCGCTCACACCCGCAGATCCTCTCCCTCATCAATCAATGAATTTCAGTCAAAGTGCTCTGATAAGGAGGCACAACAGGTTTCACTGAAATTCCATGACCGGTCATTTAACACACATACACATACACACACACACACACACACACACATACAGTGCCCTTCACTATTATTGGCACCCCTGGTAAAGATGAGTAAAAAGGGTTATGAAAAATTCACCGTTTGGTGAATTACCTTAATCTCACACTGAAAAAATGAGAAAACAGTATTGAATACATGGTTCGCAAAATGGCCGTAAGTCATCAAGGATCTGACGTATCAAACGAGCCTGAAATCATTACTCTGCTGCCAGATATGCAGTAGATATGGATGGATAACTTGAAGGGTTTCTTCTCCTGACTTATTTTTCCATAGAGTTCAATAGGAAAATTTGTCAGGAGAAACAACCGTTAAAGTGATCCATCCATATCTACTGCATATCTGGCAGCAGAGTGATAATTTGAAGCTCGTTTGATACCTCAGATCCTTGATGACGTAAAGCCATTTTACCAACCATGTATTCCATACTGTTCCAGCATAATTTACAGCTAAATCTAGTCCCACCCCCCAATTCCCATAGAGATCCATTCAAATGCAGAGATGTTATAGTATCGCTTGTAAGAGTACCAGAAAAGAAGATATCAAGAGTCTTTTGATGTTGTTGGGTCACAGACATCAGGAGGTCATGGCATGCAAAGGATATGCGACCAAATATTAAAAATGATTACTTTATTCTATATATAAATGCAGGAGTCTTTTTTAAATTTACTTCAATTAAAGGTTGGATTTTTTTCATTTTTTCAGCGTGAGATTAAACTAATTCACCAAACGGTGATTTTTTTATAACCCTCTTTACTCATCTTTACCAGGTGTGCCAATAATAGTGGAGGGCACTGTACATGACGAATGGCCATGACTGCAAGGGCAGCCCCCAGGATACATCAGTGACTGTGCAGACTGATCACCAGTCACATGACATTAGCAATTACCAGTCACATGACGTCAGTGCATAAGATAAGCTGCTGCACACGGCTGTGTTTACAGCTGCGTTTACAGCTGCTTACTTACTACCAAAGCAAAACTGACTCTGTGTGAGTCTGACATTAATGTCCACACCTGTCCTCTCTATCTCTCTCTCGCGCTCCCTCTATCTGCCCTGAGGCTGACCCCTCCCTTTTTCCAAAGGTCAACACAGGGTCAAGGGCCGGGCAGCCTTGCATGTCTTTTAGGGGATTACACTGAACTCCAGAGGGGAACAAAGATGTTTCTTTGAATTGGGTCATGGGGAGGCAGGAATTACATGGCTTCCTGTCTATTAAACCCACAATGGCAGCCATTAGCTTTGCTCTGCCAGCCAAAAGCCCCAGACAAACCCATTCCCATCTCCGCCTTCGCCCCCCCCCCCCCCCCCACCGAAAACTAGAGAACCTTCTGCATGTCTATCCGTGCGGGAAGCAGAATTATCTCAGAGAGCAGCGGTATCTCAGTTTGTTATTCCATCAAAAAACTTTAATTATCTCATTAAATTGCTTCACTTAAGTTAGCCATAATTAAAATTACCTGAACAGCATGCTGCAATTTACTCCGTGAAGTGAAAAATGTTCACCGTTTTGGGGGGGGGGGGGGTTCTTATTTAAATAAGATTCCCCATCTCAGTAAGTTTGTCCCTGAAAACCAGATTTCTCAACATTTAATCTGCACATACATTCAGCGAACAAAAGTACATTAATGCCAAAAGAAAAGTCTCTTAATAGGGTGTTAGGCCCACGCGTGTGGCCAGACCAGCCGGTTTGTGCAATGAGTCCCCCTGCCTCTGCTACTCTGCAAGAGGAATACAGCACTTACAAAATAAAGTCACCCAAATCACATTTAGTTGCCAAAAGTCTCAGGTGTCATTCCATAATTTCTCTTAAATGCTTGATTGAAAGGCCGTGGCATGTGGATAACGGCCTTACTGTCTGGCTCCTCATACCACTGGGTAACTAACTACTCATTTTCTGCAGGTGAGGGTGTCTCCATCTTGAAATACGCTCTGGAGGAAAGCAATGCTTTAACATGAGGTGAAGATGATCATTAAGTGCTGTTGAATAACGAGTCACATGGATCTTGCCTTCGAAGGGTGCGAGCGCAGCCAAATCAGGCCAAAAATTCAGGCCCTACAGAAAGCACCAGAACACAACACTGCTGGAACTCTTTCCGAGGAACCATTTTATTTTTTTGGTGATGACCGTAATGACTTGGACTAGGACAGGGGTAGGCAACCCTGGTTTTTTCTCCATGCAAACCTATAACTACATACTGTAAGTGCATTCATTCTCACCACTGTTTGAGTGTTTTTCTCCCCACTGGGGAGTTTTTACCTTTGTTTTTTGGGGGTTCAGGCCTGGTTTTCGCCCAATTTTCCTTCTGTTTCTCTGTATAGCGTCTTTGTGACGGTTCTCTGTAGAAAGTGCTATACAAATCAAATTGAGTTGAATTGAATTTTTAATTAATCAGGTGTAATGAATGCAGGTGACCATGTGCTGGAGGCACTCAGCATTTCACCATTCAGAATATTCAGGCTCAGGCTTATAATCGTCCATCAATCTCTTGTGATCAAGCTCAGATGGAACAAAAACCAGAAACGCACTAACACTCCAGGGTCAGGGTTGCCCAGGGTTGACTTACCCTCTTAATGCCACACACGCACGCACGCACGCACCCAGCCACACACATGGCCACGCACACACTGAATTTGTACCCAGGGTTGACTTACCCTCTTAATGCCACACACGCACGCACGCACGCACGCACGCACGCACGCACGCACCCAGCCACACACATGGCCACGCACACACTGAATGTGTACCCAGGGTTGACTTACCCTCTTAATGCCACACACGGGCAGGCACGCACGTACGCACGCACATTGAATGTGTACCCAGGGATGACTTACCCTTGTAATGCCTACATCAAACACATATGAGCATTCCAGTTTCCTTTGAACATTTTGTATTAGATCAGTTCTCACACAGATACTGCTTTCATTTTATGTAATTCAGTGGCAAATGATTCATTTTAAAAGAGGTTATATCTTTAATTGATTAATTTAAACACCCAGAGCATCAAAGTCCTAAATACCAAAAGTGCAGACACCTGCTCCTTGAAAAGTTGTGGATAATGACAGAAGCTCATCATATTAAAATCTGCTTCAGCATAACATTACAGGACTTAAGCAAGTTTTCAAAAATATTGATTAAGCACAAGATTAACTAAGCATACATGGGGATACTCCCGGACTGGAGCTGGAAACTCCTGACTTAGACCTGGAAGGCCAGGCTCATATTTCATTATGTCAGGCCTCCATGTATTTAAGAATCATTTCTGAGATGTTCTGGCAACAGAGGGGGGGGGGGGGGGGGGGATGGATGGGAGGTGCACATCAGAGCGCAGAGAAGAGTATGAGGCCAAATGAGAAAAGGTCAGAGGCTCGGAGACGTGATCAATTCTGCGCGCTCTGTATTCACCTCGCCGGGGGAAGTCTGCACGGGCGCATGACAAAAAAAAAACCTTCCCTCGGAACAATTAAAGAAGACAAAGCGCAATTCAGTGGAAAAAGGTCGACCCTGGCGATCGGAGAAGTGTCACAACCGAGCGTGTGTGCAGCGAGACACGAGACAGGCGCACAAAAACAAAGGAGAAAAAAGGGCGGAGGAACTGATGTCAGCCTCGTCTCCGTTTCCGGAGGAAAGTTCGGGAAGGGGGACGTGAGCGCATCGGCTAGCTAAGAGCTCTGTGACCGTGCACGCCATCCGTTAGACACTTCTCTCACAGAAAAATTATTAACCTTTGAGCTGCGAGCACGATGCAGCTCCGAGGTTCGCATGCTGTAATGCATGCGCCGCAGGGATCTGCTCGCAATTAATGCGCGCATTAATTAACCACAAATCAAACCAGATGGGTCTGACACTTCACACACTTTTTTTGGAAAAGAAGTGAAAATCCCTCCGGACCCTGATTTGAATGGTGAGAGCAGGATCGGGGAAGGGTGGATGCCAGGGGAATTTGTGGCATGGTTATGGCATCATTAGGCAGAGAACTCGACTGTCCTAAATCCTGCATTGAGACAGCAGGAGAGAAGATCCCAGAATGCACAGGGGCAGGGGAAAAAACAATAAATCCACACGGTACTCCTCTGGGCAATCAAGCATTCAAATCTGGTTCTGATCCTTTATGACCCAAACGAGCCTCGGGTCGGTTCAAAGAATCCAGCTGACTCAACAACGGACAGCAATCCCATGATCCCCCATTCTCCCAAAGCAGCCACTTTCAGGGAGATTTCTCTCAACTTTTTGAAAATCTCAAAAGAACTTGGGGTTGTTTTTCAAAAGTCAAACACCAGACCTCCTGATCACAGATTCTGCAGACGAACCAGATTTTCAGGTCCAAATACTTTAACATTTAAAGTTCCCACCATTGCAACCAATACATTCAATACATTTTATACTTTCCCAGAAAGTTCATTAAGGGGGCATGAATAAGCACAATGCTGTTGCAGTGGATGTTCTGTACTATGATACATAACCAGAAACTGCTTCCAACCAGAATCTTTTTTTTTTTTTTTAAGAATCTCCTGTAGTTAAGAATCTCCTGTAGACACAGAGAGGATGGAAGGAACACACAAGCTGAGTATCTGGTGTGTCTATAGAATCGGTGGTATTAATGTACTGCACTGTACCTTTCTATGACATCATAAACATTCTTACATTCTTTTACAGTTATGTACTGCAATATTGCACTGGAATCTCCTGTAGTTAAGAAGCAGATAGGTGGGAAGGAACTCAGGAGCTGAGTATCTGAGGTGCGTTCAAATTCAGCGAACAAGGCTAACGTTTGCGAACATTTGCAAACTATTTCAAATTTCCGTTAGCTTTGTGGCGAACAAAAATGGATGCTGGACTGAGGGAAATGTGTTCCCAGATGGAGATTTCAATTGAAGATACCGGTAATGCAACGTTCTTAAAAAGCCGTTCAAATTTAACCGTTCAAAGAAAACATGTTTGTCACGCACGTTCGGCTCTGTTCGCTGAATTTGAACGCACCTCTGGTGTGTCTATAGAATCTGTGGGAGGACCCGGGTAGAGCTTTTAGTCAGGAGCAATGTGTGGACGGAGAGCGAATGCCACCTTGCCTTAGCCTAATGCTGACAGGAAATGAGCGAGGACTGCGGGTGAGAGATCTTGCGATCACATGATCCAGCCAGGAAGCCGTAGCCACAACGCAGCAACGTAACTTTGGTCTCCCCTCCGCTTTTAGACAGCTAACGCTGAAAAGAGCATTTTTGCTCTGACCATGGAAACCACACAGAGTGGGACTATGGAAGCCAGTGGTTCTCTATCCACAGCCCAAACACATGTCCAGTTTTACAGGCCGCAAGGCGAGGAAATGCCTCCTTTACACTGAACTGATATATGAGGTGGTGGAGTTACACATAAAACAGAATAAAGAATAAACATTATATAATGAGAACAGAAACAGCCTTATGTTAAACAACAACAAATCAATACCTTATATTGTATGATATATGAATTATTTGGTTCTAGCTGCAGAAAGGATAGTTTTTAGATGTCAAGCTTTAAATGTTTATTGTGCCATAGCAGTGGTATTGTTTTTATTGCATCAATGGTTGTATTCACAAAAAAAGTAATATTGACTGTTTAATCTATTGTATTAAATAGAGAGAATTCCCATGTGAATAACTAATAACTAAACAAACTCAGATAAATGTAAACTCTCAAAATCATTTTTGAAACTTTTTGGAGTTACAACGGCTTTTGATAGATAAGAGTCAATAGTTATATATGCCACATAAAGTAATCTTGACAGCACATCAAACCCATTTGAGAGAGAGTGAAACAGAGACACAGAAAAGATAAGATTAAGGGAACGCTAAATAGGACTGACAACCTGTAACACAGAGGCAAACACACTAGGACATAAAAATAATCTTTCTCCAGTGGAAAGCAGACTAGCAGAGAATTTTGGTCCCATATCATTTCTGTCAGTGCACTACAAAATATTAATCAGTGCAATAAATGTGGCAGCTACAATCCTCCTCCAACCTTTCCGCAGTGGAGAATTTCATCAAACAGTGTTACACAGGTCTAGACACTGGGTTTTAATTAGCAGAGCCTTAGTCAGCTTTGACAGCAGGCTCAGCTTAAAGGGGGCACACTCAAAAATATTGAGGTCAGTTTTTTACCATCTGCAAGGAGGCTGCAACCAAGATCCACACCCTTCTATAAAAAGGGAAAGAGATGAGTCCACCCTGTTGGAGAAACAGAGTTCATCCTACAGCCACAGGGAGTGAGATTAAACAGAGCTGAAAAACCTGACCGTTGCCTTGCTCTCTCCTCTGCTGACTGGAGGAGGGAGATCATGTGATCATCTCCAACTGAAGCCAAGGGCAACAGGGCAGTAGTGTCCCACAGTGTTCTGGTGCTGACAGATTTAACCTCCAAATATAACAGCTGTACGAGTAAAACACCTGCCGTACAAAGGGGCAGCAGGGTGTGTAGCAGGTAAAACCGGAGAAACATTCAAACTGGAGAAACACCACAGAAACGGAAAAGCTTGAGGGAAATTTAATCCACATAAGGTCACTTCAGAGACTTTTCCATGTCTTTCTTTAAAGGTTTTCATTTTTCTTGTGCACAAACAGGCGAAACAGTCTATCACAGTCTCTTCTCTACCTGTGTGATCGCCGAGCACCGCTCAAATCTTTTCTGTCCGCCTCCCTCTCAGCTGAAGACGCTGGAAAGGAGGTGGGCGGGCACTAACGTTAATCAAAAAGTCAGAGCCAAGATTGTTAGACGCGTCTGACCAAAGAGGAGCTCAGGTGTTAGCGCTGGGAGTTTGCACATCAAACGGGTGCGGGGTACGCAGGGAATGCTTCCTGGGGCGTCTGGCTCATCAGGACAACCCCCGAATTCAAAGTCGCTCTCTAATTTATCGACATTCCGACCGCGCCGCACTGATGAAAACCGTCCGAAAACCAGCGGGAGGGAATCATACATGATTCAGCGCCTGCTGAGTCAAATCACCCACAATGTCGAGAGAGAGGCAAGAGGGACTCGAGAGGGAAGGAGATGGAAGGGGAGGGAAATGGGAGAGGAAGAGAGAGAGAGCACGCTGTGTTGGGTCACGGCCGCGACGCGGCGGCCAGGTCCGCTGGAACGCTCACGCTGTGATCTCCTCGGCGATTACCAGAGAAAAGCACCGTAATTCACAACACATGTACGAAGAGGAGCCTATTTATAGAGCTGCGCATTTCACACTCACAAAGCTGCAGAATGAATTCCACGCAACGCCAGCCTAATCCACTGTGACCTGTAGCTACACATCTATGTATTGCCAACTGTCCACATGAAAAAAACAGGAATATCTAAATGAAGAAATGCATATCACTGGTAGGTTGATATGGCCTTTCCATTGCTGATTGTGACTAATATTCTGGAGACCAGACATCACAATTTGCAGAAAGTTGGCAAAAGTCAATTTTTTGCTATCCCAGAAAATATCCTTGATCAACCTCATGGGAAGCAGTTGAAGTATCGAAAAATTAGGGGGAAACGACATGTCACTGGCCTAATAAGCATGCAAACTCCCTATTCTTCAGCTTCTGGGACTGATATTGTGCTACCCGCCAGTGGATTACTTGGTAATTGTTGCACCCAAAGCAGTTCAGATGGATTTCTCTCTGTATGAAACGAGGCAGAGAGGTGGACAGGTTTTCCACCCACCTGCTGGGGCGATTAAGGCATTTAGTACTTAGAAGTTTATTAAAAAAAATTGAAAAATCCATCATAATTGAAACTCCTGTTTCCAAATCTGCTCCCATCTGAAAAGCTGCCCACCGCTGAAGTTGCCATGGAAAAGTTCATCAGGCATCATCGTTCCGTCTGTAGCGCAGTTTTCCGAAGAAGGAAAATGAATATATCCCAGCGCTGCCAGCGGAACGCCACCTGTCTGGAGGTGACAGGGAGGCAGGGACGATGACAGTCTGCACCCACACACAGCATTCTGTCTCTCACCACTCTGCTCTGCTCTCCTCTCTTTCTCTCTCTCTCTCTCTCTCTCTCTTTCTCTCTCTCTCTCTCCATCTCACTGCCTCTCTCTCTTATATGGTTTACAGTCTAAAATAAAATCACCAGAGCTGGAAAAAAAAAACCTAAATAAATACAACGCATTTTTGTTTGCAAATCAATCCATGTATTACAGGTCCATGCACACTGAACCCCACCTTTCCTCCATCACCCCACAAATTCCCCCCACCTTTCCTCCATCACCTCACAAATTCACCCCACCTTTCCTCCATCACCTCACCAATTCACCCCACTTTTCCTCCATCACCCCACAAATTCACCCCACCTTTCCTCCATCACCTCACAAATTCCCCCCCACCTTTCAGCTGGTCTACAGGTACAGAGAGAAACCCTGTAGCATATCTTATTATTCCTTCCATTTATATAGTCCATATATCATGGACTAGTGTGTGGAATAAGAAATGTATTTGTACCTGTAGATGTACATCTCAGAATGTGCTGAGAACACACTGGCTGCGGCAGCACCTGAGCTCCTTTGATTTCCTACTTGGAACCAGATCTGGGTCAAAATATTTATTTGAAATATTTTATGCCTTTGTATGCCAGAAATATAATTTAAAAAAGCACAGTACGTTTGCAGAGAATCGTCTCACACGCGTAGGACGTCGGGTCTGGCGCACTTCACCCTATTGCTGGGAGTCGGCCCTGACGCTAATGAAACAGGAAGTGGAACACCACCCCCCGCTGCTACATACGGCGTGCAGCTAGCGGACGGCTGTCCTGATGGTAATTATTACGTACAGCTAGGCGGGGCTCCCAGATCCTAATGGAAACACACAGCTTCACATCGCGGGAGTGAACAGACTCTATTCCCCTGCTTCTCTAGAGAGATAAATTATGTGTGTCTATGTGTGTGTGTGTGTGTACATGTGTACATGTGTAAAGGTGTGTGTGTGTGTGTGCGTACGCGTGTGTACGTCTATGCATGTGTACACGTGTGTACATGTGTGTGTGTGTGTGTGTGTGTGTGTGTGTGTGTGTGTGCATGTGTGTGTACGTGTGTGTGTGTGTGTGTACGCGTGTGTGTGTGTGTGTGTGTGCACGTGTACATGTGTAAAGGTGTGTTTGTGTGTGTGTGTACGTGTGTGTACGCGTGGGTGTGTGTGTGTGTGTGTGTGTGTGCACGTGTAATTAATACACCCTGTAAGGTGTAGCTTGGCAGTGCTGTTTCTGATTGAAATCTGCAGCAGCCATCTCTCTCAGCAGTCCTGAGAGTGTCGGGATGTAATTCCCTGGCTCCGCACGATTGGTTCATAATTTAGGGTCCGGAATGACAAGCTCAGACAGCCAATGACAGAGAGCAGTGGTGTTAGGCAGACAGTCAATGACAGAGAGCAATGGCATTAGGCGGGGCTCAATAAGAATTTCCGGGTCTTTCTGAGTCTATCCAAAATGTTGCGCTAAGGATCTGGAACAGTATATGTAAAGATGTAATCTGTGTAAGTCAAAATAAACATTCAATAAGCAAAGTACATATGAGGGCTCTTTCAGGACTTCTTTTGCCATTGGTGGAGACACCTGTTGAAGGCCAACCAATCAGCAAATCTCAAGTGGGATTTCCTTAAAATGTACAGGACTGCACAGGAAACAGCTCTCTCAACTGTCACTCGGCAACAGTGACACAAAAGAGGTGATGACAGGCACATTTAATGCAGTTTAGTGGTGGATTGACGCAGCACAAGAAAATGAGGTCCCACACAAAGCCAGGGAATAGAGATAAGGTTCATCCAGTGAGTGCCCCCCCCCATGGCTGTAGTGGAACTGTTACCGTTGGCATGATGGTCTTCCCGAAGGGCCCCCGCCACCTTCCCTGTCATCTCCTCGTTAATTAAAACTAAAAATATGAAACCACCGGCTCAACCTCACATTCCTGTCACCCCCCTTATGACAGCAGAAACGTGTGAGCAGGAACAAGGAGTCCGAGCCCCCCCCCTTACTGACCCGCCTTATTAAACCCAGATGGTAGAATGTGCGGTAATTACGGAAGAACACAAATGTGCGGTAATTACAGAAGAACACAAACGTGCCATAATTACAGAAGAATACAAACGTGCCGTAATTACAGAAGAACACAAACGTGCCGTAATTACGGAAGAACACAAACGTGCGGTAATTACAGAAGAACACAAACGTGCGGTAATTACAGAAGAACACAAACGTGCCGTAATTACAGAAGAACACAAACGTGCCGTAATTACAGAAGAACACAAACGTGCCGTAATTACAGAAGAACACAAACGTGCCGTAATTACAGAAGAACACAAACGTGCCGTAATTACAGAAGAACACAAACGTGCCGTAATTACAGAAGAACACAAACGTGCCGTAATTACAGAAGAACACAAACGTGCCGTAATTACAGAAGAACACAAACGTGCCGTAATTACAGAAGAAAACAAACGTGCCGTAATTACAGAAGAACACAAACGTGCCGTAATTACAGAAGAACACAAACGTGCCGTAATTACAGAAGAACAAAAATGTGCGGTAATTACAGAAGAACACAAACGTGCGGTAATTACAGAAGAACACAAACGTGCGGTAATTACAGAAGAACACTAACGTGCGGTAATTACAGAAGAACACAAACGTGCGGTAATTACAGAAGAACACAAACGTGCGGTAATTACAGAAGAACACTAACGTGCGGTAATTACAGAAGAACACAAACGTGCCGTAATTACAGAAGAACACAAACGTGCCGTAATTACAGAAGAACACAAACGTGCCGTAATTACAGAAGAACACAAACGTGCCGTAATTACAGAAGAACACAAACGTGCCGTAATTACAGAAGAACACAAACGTGCCGTAATTACAGAAGAACACAAACGTGCCGTAATTACAGAAGAACACAAACGTGCCGTTATTACAGAAGAACACAAACGTGCCGTAATTACAGAAGAACACAAACGTGCGGTAATTACAGAAGAACACAAACGTGCGGTAATTACAGAAGAACACAAATGTGCCATAATTAGAGATGAACGTCGGCAGAATCTTTTCGGACTTCCGTAGGAATCTGATGTGACGTTCCAAAATGTCACGCTTCTTAGCTGACAATTTACACAGATTCCATTGTTAAAATCTGCCTCCTTGATGAAAAGAAACATTTTGGCCTGCTTTTTACCAGAGAGGTCTTCCTTAAAGCAGACCAGAACAAGAAAAATCTTTCCGTATAATATCAGCAAAGGTTTATCAGAAACGTGGAAGACATATTTTGCAATGTGGAAAAATCACCAAGAGCCGAGAAAATTAACTACACAGGCATCCGAGCTCTCACAATGGATTTAAAATTAAATAATACCAGAAATATAAAACGATACTGCCTCTGACAGTCAAAGTCAACAAAATATGAAAAATAATATCTAACAGAGATAATTATACAGATAATGTAACTGCAAAAACAATGGACACATGGCAAAATCTGCCTACAGTTAGCTCACAATTTAGCTATATTTGCATCTATAATGTGTGTGTGTGTGGGGGGGGGGGGGGGGGCAACAGAGAAAACATCTTCTGATTCAACAATGCCGAAGCAGTACTGTACCAGACTCTCCCCATATTACAAATTAGGGATTGGGTTTTGTGTTTTTTTTTCTACTTTAGCTGATTGTTGAGTGAAATGTTGTTAGGGGAAGGTTAATTGTGTAGAGCAGAGCTGAAACGCGCACGGCGGGCCCACGTAAGACACAAACGAAGAGGGAAGACAATGGTGTTATTGAGGAGAGCAGCGTAGCGTGCCACTTCAGGGGGAGGTGTGAGGCAGGGATGCACGCCGGCGTACAGCAGGCAGGCGGGAGGAAAGGAAGGAAGTCTGGCGTTCCCTCTGTGAATTTCACACCAGCGACTGTGACACCGTGTAGGGAAGAGTTACTGCCAGAGACAAAGAACCTGGCAGAGCTCAGAGCACAGGCTGCTAAAGCACTCTGCTGTGCCTTAGACTAACTGTGCCATTAGACTAACGGTGCTGTAGAATAACTGTGCTTCAGATCAACTGTGCTTTAGATGAACTGTGCCTTAGACTAACTGTGCTTTAGACTAACTGTGCTTCAGATTAACTGTGCCTTAGACTAACTGTGCCATTAGATTAACTGTGCTGTAGAACAACTGTGCCTTAGACTAACTGTGCTTCAGATTAACTGTGCTGTAGAATAACTGTGCTTTAGATGAACTGTGCCATTAGACTAACTGTGCTTCAGATTAATTGTGCTGTAGAATAACTGTGCTTTAGATGAACTGTGCCTTAAACTAACTGTGCTTCAGATTAACTGTGCTTTAGATGAACTGTGCCATTAGACTAACTGTGCTTCAGATGAATTGTGCTGTAGAATAACTGTGCTTTAGATGAACTGTGCCTTAAACTAAC
>CM056376.1:29476432-29508932 GCA_029718625.1 Synaphobranchus kaupii | reverse complement strand
AGCTGTGACGTCAGCGGTTCTTCGTCAAATTATGTAGAGGTTCTTCCTCTACACTGTGCCGCCCAATAAAGCTGAAAAAGCTTTAGCTTAGTTTAAGCTTGAGTTTAGCTTAGTGGTTAGGAAACTGGACAGGTTCCATATCCACGTAGGGCACTGCCATTGCAAGGTACTTAACCTGAATTACTTCAGAATATATCCAGCTGCATGCTATGTTTAATTGCAAAGAGTTACTCTGGATAAGAGTGTCTGTTACACGAGGCAAGTGCTAAAAATGCATTGTGGGAGTAGCTGCGGATTTAAAACCAGTCAAACGTGGTAGCTTATTCCGCCTAGCTCCTTACTCAAGGTGAACGCCGGCCTGGTTAACTTGAGAAATCAGCCGTACAAAGAATATAAAAGGGAAAAAATTATAGAGAGAGAACACTGCTCAGAACTGCTTCGGATAAATGGAAGGGTCCCGCTCTGGCCTGACTGCAGTGTACCAGGGCCTCGCTCAAACTAAGAGCTCTATTACCACACCCATCAAACGATATGCGACCAAATATTAAAAATGTAAAGGCACAGTCAACTTAGTGTATGTAAACTTCTGACCCACTGGAATTGTGATATAGTGAATTAAAAGTGAAATAATGTCTGTAAACAATTGTTGGAAAAATTACTTGTGTCATGCACAAAGTAGATGTCCTAACTGACTTGCCAACACTATAGTTTGCTAACATGAAATCTGTGGTTAAAAATTAGTTTTAATGACTTCAACCCAAGTGTATGTAAACTTTTGACTTCAACTGTACGTGTTAACCATCTCAATAATGAACTCCAAAAAGACAAAAACACAAAGTCAAATCAATAAAAAAAGGCCTGGGAGTTTTGCTGCCAAGAGCTGCACAGACTCCCACAGAGGTGAGTTTAATTCCGCCCTTACGGTCCCACTGACGGGTGTGACCGCCGTCGCCAGCTGCAGCCAATCGGGAGAGCCGATTCCCACTCATTTCTTACATGGTAAATGACGCGGAACGGATGAGCTACACCTTCGTTTTTCAAACTTTACATGTAAAAGGATGCGTGGCGGAGCAGGTGATGGAGCAGGTGACAGAGGAACAAGGTTTACGCAGAGAGTAATCAGTCTCATTCACCATAATCAATGTGAGTCCAATGTCATCAGTGCGTTTCCCCTGTCCATGTCTAAACATTATCCATAATGACTGCGTTAAAGGGCAAAACTGATCCTAGATCAGCCCTCCTACTCTAAGGCCCAGATCTAAGATTGTTCAGCTTTGTTTAAGGGTTTGGGTTTCTCCTATTCCTATTACAGGCATATCAATGTTTACCAGGCTAGCAATGTTTACCAGGCTAGCAATGTTTACACGGCTAGCGATGTTTACCAGGCTAGCAATGTTTATAAGGCTAGCGATGTTTACCAGGCTAGCAATGTTTATAAGGCTAGCGATGTTTACCAGGCTAGCAATGTTTACACGGCTAGCGATGTTTATAGGGCTAGCGATGTTTACACGGCTAGCAATGTTCATAGGGCTAGTGATGTTTACACGGCTAGCGATGTTTATAGGGCTAGCGATGTTTACACGGTTAGCAATGTTTATAGGGCTAGCGATGTTTACCAGGCTAGCGATATTTACAGGCTACAAGCAACAGAAAAACACACACTATTTCTATAGCTATGCTGTCCTTGGCGATGACTTGTTCACAGCATAGTCAAATAAAATATACTCAAACCACTCCTGACTCAGTAATCTCACAAAGCTCTGGATCTGACCTTGAGTCTCTCACAGGATGAGATGAGCAACCAGAATTCCTGCCTCCCTGCCTGTGTATGTGTGTATAAGTGTGTGTGTGTGTGTGTAGTGTGTGTGTGTGTGTGTGTGTGTGTGTGTGTCTGTGTCTGTGTGTGTGCAAGCAAAAGCAATATTACATAGAAAACACACTATAAAAGGCAAGTGCGCACAGAGTGTGTTCCTTTATGAAAAGGTAGAACATAAAAGTAAATGAGGCAACAGGAAACGCATCATCTTGCTCAGTCATGGCCACACAGCACTACATAACATTTGCTCAAAAGGAAGCAGTCAATAATGTGAGGAAGCCTGGGCTGTGTCCGAATCAGAGCCCTGTTCCCTGTCCACTGTCCCCTGTCCACTCAGACTCCTGTCTACTATGTGCCCTGTCCCCTCACATTGCAAGCAGTGTGTGAAAGAAATCCCGCAAAACTCTTTCCAAACTAGTGAGGAAGTAGTTTGTAATATCTTTTTTAATTTTTTAATTTTTATTGAGAATATCAATCAGTTAACATATGACAATTGTTACAAAGTGTAGACTATGAATGAAGATAGAATTAACAAAAATAAAAAAGAGTATTTCATAATATGACCCACTCTTGTACCATAGATATGCATATACGCTCTACGTCTTTTACGTTTTTACTTCCGAGTTACTTACTGAAATTGTCGGGAGAGTACACAGTTCTGCAGATGAGTGTGCTCCTGAATTCCCTCAACAAAACCCCCGGAAATAAGGGGTTCATCCTGGTATTTTAAGTGCCCCCATTTGGGAGAAAAAGTCGCCCACTCAAAAGCTGGACTCAAATATGCGTACTCAAAAGGGTGTAGGGCTCTGATTCGGACACAGCCCCGGTCTGGACTCAGCACAGTATTAGCATACTGCCATGTCAGTGTTCTGCACATGCTCAGACAGGAGCACGCAGAGGGACTCGAGGCTTCCTGACAACGACGCTCTGTCCCCGTGAAAAAGCGTCCGTTTGAGCAGGGAAGGAAGGGGCAGGTTTATAAGTGTCTGCTGTGTGTGTGTCTGTGTGAGTGTGTGTGTTGTGTATTTGTGTGTTGTGTGTGTGTGTGTGTGTGTTGTGTATTTGTGTGAGTGTGTGTATGTGTGTGTGTGTGTGTGTGTGTGTGTGTGTGTGTGTGTGTGTGTGTGTGTGTGTGTGTGTGTGTGTGTGTGTTAGGAGTGGGGATAAATATAGCTCTCTGCGCTGTGCGTTTCACCCCCATCCTCAGCCCTCCTGCAAACACAGCACATTATTCCCCCCTCACTGCAGTCTGCGGCTGCATTAACATGATGTATGACACCAGACCCACGCTGTGTGTACCTCCGGCCCCCGCCCCGGTCCTCCTTCCACTTGTCACACACCTATTCATCTCTCTCCATCTCTCTCTCTATCTCTCTCCATCACTCTCCCTCTCTCTCCATTTCTCTCACTCTCTCTTCCTCTCTATCTCCACTTCCTCTATTCTTCCCGACCTCTCCCTCTCTCTTTCCCTCTCCATCTTCCATCTTTCTCTCTCCCTCTTGCTCTCCATCTCCATCTCCCTCTGCCAATTCCATACTTCCCTCTACCCCCCCCCCCCACCCCCCCCCTCTCTCTCTCTCTCATTGCTTTGCTGCACCTATACTGTTTGCTGGTGTTCATGTACATGTGGACGCACGCACGCACACACACAAAATACAAACACACATGCAGGCCAAAGGGGAAACCCTGAACCCTGGGAAACTCCGTTCATGGGACTGCTCACAGAAGCTTGACAGAAGCTTCTAAGCTTCTGGAAAAGGGGAATTCCGATCAGAACCAATGCCAGGGGGAGGGGCCACCTTCAAGCTTCTTATTATACTCTGAATTACACAGCTGGTATCAGTAAAAAAAATTACATTACTTTTTTTTTTTTTTTTATATTCACTACTTATTTTTAGGAACTTTGTTTAAACTCTTGACCTAGGAGATCACAAGCCTTACAATAAATGTTTATTTAAAAGTCAAAAGACAAAGTGGCTCTTGTCATCTCATCTACGTAAAGACAATGTCAGGATCCTGTACTTTGTCTGTCTGTTTATTCTGTGTATTTATGTTTCCTGATTTCTTTTGCTTTTTCCCCTGATCTTTGTTTTATTGTGCTTATTATTTCCCCGCATTACCCTCGCGATTGTCTGTTTATTTTCTCCTGTTTATTTTCTCCCGTTTATTCTCGGTGTTTATTATTTTCCTGACTTTGTGTATTGTGTTTAGTATTTTACCATCACTCTAGTTCCCTTGTCAGTCCGCGTTCCATGTTTCCAGAGATTCCACTCCCTGTCTTTGTCATTGCACTATTCGGGTGATTTTGGGTACGTTCGGGTTCCTCTGTATTTTGTATCTCATTTTCTTCCTTCTGGCTTTCTTAATATTTGTATATAATACTAATGTACTAATCATACTAACTGTTAGATTAGATTTAATACTAACCTGCTAACAAACTAATGTGTAGCTATATAATACTAACCAGCTAACCTACTAACATTAGGGTTTTAGAGTTTGATACTAACATTACTAATTACTAATTAATCTTGAGTTTCTACCTGCAGCTGTCATTTCCCTCCTCGTTATCCTATCCCTGTATCTATCTGTGATTTTGCATTCTCTGCACCTGTGTCCACTTCTGCGTTCCTCCCCTCCGAGCTGTGCACATGTCTACCTGCTAACCCCAGGCCGTTTGTTGTCATTGTGTCTATGTGTATTCCAGTCCGTGTCTTATGTTCCCCCCGTTATTGTATTATTGGTCCTTGTTAACCCTCATTGTTCTCACCTGTGTACTCTCCCATTTCCCCTCCTCTGCACACCTTATTCCTTTTGTGTAATCTTCCCCCAGTGTATTTTAGTCTCTAGTTTGCACACGTTCTCTGTCAGACTGTCTTACATTTTTCCCTGTGCCCAGTGTGCTTTCCTAGCCTGTGTTTATTGTAAGTCCTGATACCCCCCTTCCGTTTTCCGATTCCAAGTTTTTGCCTTTCGATTCTGTTTTTTTTGCCTTTGTTGTTTTTCTGGTTTTTACCTTTTTGATTGTTTTGTGACTTTGCTTCTGCCTGCCGATTTTTGTACCTCTGCCTATGATTACCCGGTTTCTGTTTTTTGGACTGTTCGACTATTCTCCTGCTTTTTGATTTGGCACTGTCTCTACATCTGATTATCTGGCTTCTGACCTTGGATTTAATAAACCATTCTTTTGCCTCATCCTGGTCTGCGATTGGGTCCCTGTCCTGAACACCGTAACAGACAAACTCTATGGTGTCGAGGACCAGTCCCCTTGTAGAGTATTCCTGGGATAGGGGGTGGGCTCTAACTGTAATGGAATCTTGAATAGGCAAATTCTGGTACTCATAACCCCCTTTTTGAAAAAAAGAGAATTTGTTCACAGTTGACGGTAACTTAAAGGAGTGCTGTTTACAGCAAAGTCACGCCAACAGCTTTCAGAGAGAACAAGATGGAGGAGAACAAAGAGAACAAAGATCCACCCAGACATCTCCCCTTTCAATTACCCCATTAGGCTGCCCCCCCTCCCCCTAAACCCCGCTCCTCTCGCCCACTGTGTACTCGGTCCTTTGCATGTGTACATGTCCGTGTGCGTGAGCGTGTGCGTCACCGAGCGTTCGGTTACGATAGCGGAAGCCACACCAGCACACAGCCAGAGAACAGCAGCAGAACTTTCACACTTTTTTTTAGATCTGCGATCCAGCCCTGTGACCCCAGCTATACATCCTGGGGAACAGGAACCGGAAGCGAGCAGCTTTGGGACAGATCCCCACTTTTACCACCATACCAACCTTCCTTCAGCACACTGAAAAAACACTGAAAATACTCAAAATCCTGAACAATATCAGGGGGTTGTTGTTGTAATTATTCAGTAAAACTCTTTGGGGGGTCTCGGTGGCGTAGCCTGTAGAGCACCGTCCACATGCTCATTGCGAGCCGCGAGGTTGGCGGTTTGAATCCGGCCGCGCAACCTTTGCCGCATGTCTCTCCCTCTCTCTCTCACTCCCCATTCTTCCTGTCTCTCTTTTTACTGTGCTGTCCAATAAAACTGAAACCCCCCCTAAAAAAAAAGAAAGTAAAATTATTTTATTAAGGAACTGGTTGAAAAGTTAGCGGTCAAAACGTAAAATCTAAACTGCATAAAATGCATAAATGAATGTCAAGTCCCATGAGGGCACCATAGTTCATAATGACTGGCGGAACTTGCATTTGCTGCCACTTACATGAAGTGCTTTTTACACTGATCGCCCGATTCCTTAATACAACGATCCATTCCGGGAATTCCCGTTGCTAGGGCTGTGGATAAGGTAGCAGCTTGAATTTCCCAGTATATTAGTCACTTTCTGTTTTCCCTCCAGGAAGTCTGTGGCACCAGCCTGTAACCCCAACGTTTTTTAATCTTTCTTCTGTATTCACATCAGCCCAAATCCCACGATGCCAACGCAGGGGAGGAGTGTTTGTTTTAGATATATATTGCATAATTATTGCGTAATTATGGAAAAGCTGGGAAATTTGCGGCTCCCTTCATGTGGTTGGCCTCTCTCTCTCTCTCCAGCCCTGTGCCGAGCGGGACGGAACGCACCATTCATCCCGACCTCCGAGCGCCCACAGAATTCCGCCCCCTTTTCACTTTTCCCAACCTCTCACAGCACAAACCGCCACCCTCCCAACCCCCCCCCCCCCCTCCCCAAATGAAAGCACAGTTCCACTGGCCCATTCACAACACAGCAGACGGTTCACTCGGATCAAAATCGGCAAAATGGCGGGAAGATGAGAAACTGTTGAGATTTTCAGAGTGTTGCGCGGTGGCCTTCCCACCCCCTTATAAATAAAACTGGGCGGAGCTCTTGGGCAGGGCAGCCACAGAACTGCGCGGGTTAGTGTGGTCTCCTTGTCACTCTGCCACTGCACAGTCGGCCATAAGCTTTCTCCAGTTAGTGCGGTCGCTGGCAAAGGGTCACCATTTTGACCTGGCTGAAGTAGTGTTATCAAAAAGAAGAGTTCAGACACCCCAAATACCTGCTCCCTAAATCACTGGAGATAGGCCTCTGAAATCCAACACCTAAAAACAGGGAGTGCTGTCCTGTATAAGGTAGCACCTCCCATCGCGACGTCAAACCAAGGACCAGACTCAATATGGTCATTAAAGACCACCTGGAACTTATCTAAATAGTCTGGGATCTAACCCCAGTGTCCTGAATAAATTTCTACTTAAAGTTGGCCACCTAACTACCCCTTCATCTTGAATTAACTGCCCCACAACGATTCCCCAGTTTGTCAGCGCAAAAAAGATTTGAGTTCTCAGATAACCTGCTGGTGAAATAAATTATGGGCCAGACTGACCCCTCCCTCCCTGCCCCCCAGCCCAAAACCCCACTGATCTCCAGGCTGCTAATGCAGGCAGGGCCGTTAGTGTTAGCAGGGCTAACTCTGCTACCTCCAGGGCTGGAGGCGTACATCTCCGACGTTAATCACCCAGTGGAACTGATTCAATTAACAAGAGGGCCTGGGAGCGAACGGCGGAGAGAATGAGTGAAAATTACATCATAATTATCCCATTTCTGTGGTGGAGAGCCACACCTGAGCGATCGCAAAATGAAGACAAGAGGCCACGTCGCTGGGCTGCCCGTTAAGCACAGCGCTGTTAAAACTGAATATGCTTATGCTAACGTTAGCCACACCATAGGCCTGTACCAGCAAACCAGGCTAATGTTAACCACACCATGGGCCTCTACCAGCAAATCAGGGCTGGCCCAGGAGGGTATACTACAAAGCAGAGCTGGCCCAGGAGGGTATACTACAAATCAGGGCTGGCCCAGGACGGTATACTACAAATCAGGGCTGGCCCAGGAGGGTATACTACAAATCAGGGCTGGCCCAGGAGGGTATACTGCAAAGCAGGGCTGGCCCAGGACGGTATACTACAAATCAGGGCTGGCCCAGGATGGTATACTACAAATCAGGGCTGGCCAGGAGGGTATACTACAAATCAGGGCTGGCCCAGGAGGGTATACTACAAATCAGGGCTGGCCCAGGAGGGTATACTACAAACCAGGGCTGGCCCAGGGACGGTATACTACAAATCAGGGCTGGCCCAGGAGGGTATACTACAAATCAGGGCTGGCCCCAGGAGGGTAAACTACAAATCAGGGCTGAACCAGTAGGGTATACTACAAATCAGGGCTGGCCCAGGAGGGTATACTACAAATCAGGGCTGGCCCAGGAGGGGTATACTACAAATCAGGGCTGGCCCAGGAGGGTATACTACAAATCAGGGCTGGCCCAGGAGGGGTATACTGCAAAGCAGGGCTGGCCCAGGATGGTATACTACAAATCAGGGCTGGCCCAGGAGGGTATACTACAAATCAGGGCTGGCCCAGGAGGGTATACTACAAATCAGGGCTGGCCCAGGAGGGTATACTACAAACCAGGGCTGGCCCAGGAGGGTATACTACAAATCAGGGCTGGCCCAGAGGGTATACTACAAACCAGGGCTGGCCCAGGATGGTATACTACAAATCAGGGCTGGCCCAGGAGGGTATACTACAAATCAGGGCTGGCCCAGGAGGGTAAACTACAAATCAGGGCTGAACCAGTAGGGTATACTACAAATCAGGGCTGGCCCAGGAGGGGTATACTACAAATCAGGGCTGGCCCAGGAGGGTATACTACAAATCAGGGCTGGCCCAGGAGGGTATACTACAAAGCAGGATTACTGAGTCCTGGATAGCAGCAGAGCAAAACCCAAACAGCTTTTCTTTTCTTTTTTTACTTCAGTCCATGTTGTAGACCCCCAGGTCCCTATTTAAATAACTGACACTCTCAGAAGAAAAGTTCAAACAAAAAAATGCAGCTTTGATACATTTTGGCATTTATTGGCTGCTTTTAACCACAGCCAATTATACAGTTTGCGTGTTTTTTTAACACACAATCCATTTATACAGCTCGATATTTGCTGAAGCAGTTCAGGTTGCCCTTTGTTCAAGAGTTCATAAGGCCCAGCTGGGAATCGAATCTGCAACACACGCATTTGCTCACACACACACACGCACGCACGCACGCACGCACGCACGCACGCACGCACGCACGCACGCACGCGCACACACACACACACACACACACACACACACTCACTCTCACACCCTCACTCTCTCACACACACTCACTCTCTCACACACACGCATACACACAGGCTTGCTTGCTCTCTCACACACACACACACACACACACACAAATGTACTCACACACAGAAACATACGCACACACATGCATGCACGCACAAAGAAACACATATGCACACATGCACACACAAAGGAGCAATGTGACTTATGCACACATGAATGATAGGACGAGTCAGCTTCACAAACCCTGTTTCTTTGTGTAAATGTAATTGAGAGCTTGTTCAAGCCGTGGAGCCACACTCTGCTTATCTCAGTCTTCTTTCTCAGTCACAGCTCACAGTAGAGGGATCTGCGTTATTTCACAAAAAAAATGCAACCTTTGAGTTACAAGACCAGTTCCATAACCATTAGACTTCACTGCCGACTGTACAGATTGAATACCAACGTCCTTCCACTCTGTGTGTATTACTGGTAGAGTTAGACAGCACCAGTGCCAGAATGGACATGCCTCTGCTGGGGCAACAGTCCTCAGCAAACAAAATCACAGCGGCCCTCCAGCGGCCCACCGTCGACACAGCCGTTCCGCCACCGTTGCAGAAACTGGCACAAACGAGGCCCACTAGCATTTTACAAATCCCCCACCTCAGTTGAGAACAGAATCATCTGTTAAGAAATATATATTTTTTAAATTTTTGTATTGCTCGCTGGCTCGACCCCGCCATACTCGCTGCAGTGGGACAGGAAGCCGCCCGGCCGCTGGGCCCGGCCCGTTTCCTCCTTCCGCGGCGACGGTATTTTGAGAATGCGGCCGAGGCTCGGGGCTCCAGGGGGAAGCTGGGAAATTATATGGTCGCCGTGCCGACGGCGCGGGTCCCAGAGACGGCTCTGGCGACACATAATTTATTGCTCTGTTTACAAACTCTCACACGGCGGTGAATGTCGAAGCGTAACGCTGTGTGAGCGGAGTCTGCTCACGCAAAAAAAAAAACCCTGGACAGAAACAGAAAACAAGAACAGCGGTTTTCTAGTATGGACTGGAAAAAATAGCTTCACATTGAGACACAGAGAAAGATTCATATTCATCAAGCATCTCAGAGTAGGAGGGCTGATCTAGGATCAGTTTTCCCCTGCCCATATCCTAACACTATCCATCCAGCAAAAAGTTACAAATGATCCGAGATCAGTACTTTTACACTGATAAGGGTTATGAATAGAGGGACTGGGCCTTTTTCTATGGCAGACACTGTGGCCCTCCAGGACTGGAGTTAAACCTGCAGGCACTGCAGCCCTCCAGGACTGGAGTTACACCTGCAGGCACTGCGGCCCACCAGGACTGGAGTTAAACCTGCCGGCACTGCAGCCCTCCAGGACTGGAGTTACACCTGCAGACACTGTGGCCCTTGACTGGAGTTAAACCTGCAGACACTGTGGCCCTTGACTGGAGTTAAACCTGCAGACACTGCGGCCCTCCAGGACTGAAGTTAAACCTTCTCCATGTTTTGGAAAAAAATTTGGAGAGGGGGAGGGGGGGCGGGGTAGGGCAGGGCAGGGTCGCCAGTCCACCCATACCGCAGGGTTTGCGTGCGAGTGGGCAGGAAAACCGATCCCTGGCCACATCACTGTGGAAACGGAGGCACCTTAGGAACGCAAGGAGCGGAAACGCTAAATAAAGTCATAAACACAGCGGGAGCCTGGGTTACCACCCGCCAAACAAAAAAAACAAAAAAACAAAATGAAAATCAAAAATCAAATAAAAACGCTGTCACCGTGCAAACAGCTGCCGCCGAGATCATTCATCAGAGATCAGAGAACGTCTTACCCGCGGCAGGCTGACACATCTCTCACCGCGCAGACAAGAACGCACTGAGTCTCGATCTGATTACACCAGACACCCATGTTTATTGTGTGTGTACACGTGTGTACCTCAATGCACACAACAGAAGGAAGCATTGTGCAAGGCTGGGAAATGTAGTTTCACACGGGATCGTAGTTTCCCTCAAATCAAACAATCAAACAAACTACGCATCGCTGTTGCCTCGGCTACATCGCGGAAGAGGCTGGTTTGAAGAAAGTTTCTTCTGTCGAAATACAAAAAAAAAAAAAGCTTGTTTGATCGAGAATATATTGTTCTCCAAAGCAAGCAAAACAGAAGTCAATCCAAGAATCCTTTTAACTACAAAGCGAAAATACAATCTTTTCATAGGCATTGAAAGTGAGCTGTGGAAAACTGCATTAGCAAGTGATGTCATCATTCACGTCGGAAAAGTCATTTATGTGGATCGTGTTACATAAACCAACAGATGAAATTATAGTGATTGAGTTGTGGTGGAGCGCCCCATTTAAAACATGCCCGAGAACAGGGAGCGCCCCATTTAAAACATGCCCGAGAACAGGGAGCGCCCCATTTAAAACATGCCCGAGAACAGGGAGCGCCCCATTTAAAACATGCCCGAGAACAGGGAGCACCCCATTTAAAACATGCCCGAGAACAGGGAGCACCCCATTTAAAACATGCCCGAGAACAGAGAGCACCCCATTTAAAACATGCCCGAGAACAGGGAGCGCCCCATTTAAAACATGCCCGAGAACAGGGAGCACCCCAGTTAAAACATGCCAGAGAACAGGGAGCGCCCCATTTAAAACATGCCGGAGAACAGGGAGCGCCCCATTTAAAACATGCCAGAGAACAGGGAGCGCCCCATTTAAAACATGCCAGAGAACAGGGAGCGCCCCATTTAAAACATGCCCGAGAACAGAGAGCGCCCCATTTAAAAAAGGCCCGAGCTGAGGGCAGGACAGGGAAGAACACAGTCCACTCACACAGCCCACTCAAACAACACAACCCACTCACACAGCCCACTCAAACAACACAACCCACTCACACAGCCCACTCACACAACACAACCCACTCACACAGCCCACTCACACAACACAACCCACTCACACAGCCCACTCAAACAACACAACCCACTCACACAGCCCACTCACACAACACAACCCACTCACACAGCCCACTCACACAACACAACCCACTCACACAGCAACACAGTCCGGAGAGAACACACCGTGTGCACAGAACACACTGCCCTACCTCGCACCTCTGTAGAAACACACCTGACACACACACACACACACACACACACACCTACCCAAAGGAACAATGTGACTTATACGCACAATGAATAACAGGATTGTGTGAATGTAATTGAGAGCTGGGTAAAGCCGTGGAGCCCAGCTCTGCTCTTATCTGTGATTCCTCAGATTTTACTGAAATATGGAGTTCACTGGAACTGCTCAAGATCTAAGCCTCTCTCACTCTGCACTCCTGACGCAGCATGTATAATACCTAGCCACCCCCCCCGGGTTGCCTGGCTTCTGCATCCAGGTTTGTGTTTTGAACAAAAAGGAGGCCATAATATAACACCACACTGGAGAATCCATCCAGAACTCTGAGACATTTGGAAACACAATTACCAAGGTAACAGTAATGTTTAGAATGTGATATATTAGAAATAATTCTTGACATTGATACGCCATGCCCACATTGGCACGATGAGCTATTTTCCATCAAATAAAAACCGGCTAGTAGCACTTGGCTAGCTGGACTGCACTTTGTTAGTTGGAACGGCACTCCTCAATTATAGCGCCACGCTAATTCCTGGAGTGGGCTGCATGTCAAACTCCAGACAGGGCTGCACACATAGCGCACTTGTGTGTGTGTGTGTGTGTGTGTGTGTGTGTGTGTGTGTGTGTGTGTGTGTGTGTGTGTGTGTGTGTGTGTGTGTGTGTGTGTGTGTGTGTGTGTGTGTGTGTGTGTGTGTGTGTGTGAGACGGCCTTTCTCCTCTGATGGAGAGGGAGAGAGAAAGAGAGGGAGAGAAGGAGATGTGGGCGAAATGAACAGTCATTAAAACTTTTTTAGCGGCTGAGGGCCGGATTCTCGCTGCATGGCGGGTAGCTGTCAGAGTAGCGAAGGCTAATTTAAAGCCCCAGATCCATCTCAGCATCAGGGAGCTACCAGCCCTGTGTGCGCATGGGGGGGAAAGGATACCCCCAAACTTTCCATTTGATCATGAAAACCAGGAGTGTGGTTGTGGGGTGGGAAGAAAGGACAATTTCTCTTTCTCTTTTCCTTTCAATCTCTCTCTCTTTCACTCTCACACCCCACCCCCTCACCCAAAAAAGTCTGTGTGTGCGTGTGTGAGAGAGATGGAGTGCGTGTGTCTGTGTGTGTAAGAGAGAGAGATGGAGTGTGCGTGTGTGCGTGTGTAAGAGAGAGAGATGGAGTGCGTGTGTCTGTGTGTGTAAGAGAGAGAGATGGAGTGCGCGTGTGTGCGTGTGTGTAAAAGAGAGAGATGGAGTGCGCGTGTGTAAGAGAGAGAGATGGAGTGCGCGTGTGTGCGTGTGTAAGAGAGAGATGGAGTGCGCGTGTGTGCGTGTGTAAGAGAGAGAGATGGAGTGCGCGTGTGTGCGTGTGTGTAAGAGAGAGAGATGGAGTGCGCGTGTGTAAGAGAGAGAGATGGAGTGCACGTGTGTGCGTGTGTAAGAGAGAGAGATGGAGTGTGTGTGTGTGTGCGTGTGTAAGAGAGAGAGATGGAGTGCGCGTGTGTGCGTGTGTAAGAGAGAGAGATGGAGTGTGTGTGTGTGTGCGTGTGTAAGAGAGAGAGATGGAGTGCGCGTGTGTGCGTGTGTAAGAGAGAGAGATGGAGTGTGTGTGTGTGTGTGCGTGTGTAAGAGAGAGAGATGGAGTGCGCGTGTGTGTGTGTAAGAGAGAGAGATGGAGTGCGCGTGTGTGCGTGTGTAAGAGAGAGAGATGGAGTGCGCGTGTGTAAGAGAGAGAGATGGAGTGCGCGTGTGTGCGTGTGTAAGAGAGAGAGATGGAGTGCGCGTGTGTGCGTGTGTAAGAGAGATGGAGTGCGCGTGTGTGCGTGTGTAAGAGAGAGATGGAGTGCGCGTGTGTGCGTGTGTAAGAGAGAGAGATGGAGTGCGCGTGTGTAAGAGAGATGGAGTGCGCGTGTGTGTGTGTGTAAGAGAGATGGAGTGCGCGTGTGTGTGTGTGTAAGAGAGATGGAGTGCGTGTGTGCGTGTGTAAGAGAGAGAGATGGAGTGCGCGTGTGTGCGTGTGTAAGAGAGAGAGATGGAGTGCGCGTGTGTAAGAGAGATGGAGTGCGCGTGTGTGTGTGTGTAAGAGAGATGGAGTGCGCGTGTGTGTGTGTGTAAGAGAGATGGAGTGCGTGTGTGCGTGTGTAAGAGAGAGAGATGGAGTGCGCGTGTGTGCGTGTGTAAGAGAGAGAGATGGAGTGCGCGTGTGTAAGAGAGATGGAGTGCGCGTGTGTGTGTGTGTAAGAGAGATGGAGTGCGCGTGTGTGTGTGTGTAAGAGAGATGGAGTGCGTGTGTGCGTGTGTAAGAGAGAGAGATGGAGTGCGCGTGTGTGCGTGTGTAAGAGAGAGAGATGGTGTGCCACGTACTGCTAGTGAGCCGCGGTGCTAAAACAAATGCATACTCTGCTCTGAAATGTGCATGTTTCCCATACAGTTATTAAGGAAATGAAAAGCAGCCAGGACACAGCACCGAACATAAGGAGTGTACAGTGGCAGTGGGCGAGCAGGAACGGAGTTTAGCGTGGGAACATCCGCTCAGATCAAACACGATAGAAAAACGGGTCTTATTCTTATCAGCACGCATACAGTCTGCGATCACAGCTCTGAATCTGTGAGTTTTTGACGTGCAGTCCCAGGCATCGCCAAGCGTGTGCATGGACACAAAGACAGCAGCCTAGGCTTCTCCTTCCACTAATCTCAGCCATAAACTCAATTTATACTCAACTCTACTTCCACCAATATTCAGCGCACAATTCCTCATTCATACTGACTGCATGCATTGGATCAGTAACATAATTTTGTTTAAATTTCACGTGGGCCTTGCAGGTATGTTTTTAAATGTCACCGGCATCTGAAGACTTTAAGTATTTCAAACACGTATTTCGAGGCAGGTGTAATTTTCCCGGGATTAGACCTGCCGATAGGTAAGGCCGAGTCACAGCCGCTGGAGGGCGGATCGTTCTCCCTGCGACCCCGCGGCGTTCTCCGGGCGCGTCCGAGAAGCCCTTCTGCAGCACTCAGCAGGGCTCCGCCCACTTTTATTGACCCAAATGTTTCATTACTGCTGACTGACAGCAGAAAATATCTCAAACGGGGATGGGGGGGGGTTATGCCTCAGAAGTAACATGAGCAGAATTACACTCGCGTACGGGAGATTTCACGCTGTAAACATCACGCTGGTCGCAGCGGGCTCACAGCGGCTCGTCCACGTTATCCCGCAACCACGTGTCTCATTCTCTCCTCCGTAATCACATTTCAAACCATCTTCACACCCCAAATTAAATTCCAATTGCCAGACAATGCCTGTGACGGCTTCTTTCACCAGGTAGATTACTCAACCTCCAATCAGCACATTGAAAACGCTGTAGAAATCACTGGAGCCATTTTTTCTCTTTAATTTTCTCTTCTTTTTTTTCAAAAAGGGGATCATTGTGTTTGAAGAAAACCCCAGAGTCTTCAAACACTTCTACCTTCTGAGAGTGACAGGTGTCCCTTTGCAAAAAAAAAAAATAAATAACAATAAATAATAATAAACTGTTGTCAGAAAGAGGACCGGCTTTATAGTGACTTCTAACTTGAAAGAGTGATTCACTATGTTACAGACTACGTCCTTGTAGAGCAAGCATCTGTTTTCGAATACCAGTTTCCATTGATTGCATGTGTTTCCATGCGACTGGCGGCCATTGTGTTTCTGAGTTTTGGCCTGTGATCATAGAAAGCAATGTGTTTTTCACGGCGGTCGGATGGCGCAGTTCTGAGGCCAGGCTGTCGGGCAGCAGCTGACGGGGGGGGGGGGGGGGGCGTGAGGGGAGGGGGGGCACTGGAGAGAGAAGGTCAGAAAATGTTGCCTGGCTCAAAGAAAGCAAGTTTGGGGTAATTCAACCTGAGATCAGAATTTTAAAAAGGCACACGCACACACACACACACACACACACACACTCACGCTTCCTTTTTTTTTTTTTACTGGTGTGAGAGTAGCAAAAACCTTTCAGGTTAAGCAGTGCTGTTGAGACAAGCCATGTGGTGGTGTGTGTGTGTGTGTGTGTGTGTGTGTGTGTGTGTTGTTTGTGTGAGTGTGTTTGTGTGTGTGTGTGTGTGTTGTGAGTTGTTTGTGTGTCATTTGTGTAGGTGTGTGTGTGTATATGTGTGTGTGGTGTACGAGCGGTGCGTGTGTGTGTGTATATGTGTGTGTGGTGTATGAGCGGTGCGTGTGTGTGTGTATATGTGTGTGTGGTGTATGAGCGGTGCGTGTGTGTGTGTATATGTGTGTGTGGTGTATGAGCGGTGCGTGTGTGTGTGTAGTGTATGAGCGGTGCGTGTGTGTGTGTATATGTGTGTGTGGTGTATGAGCGGTGCGTGTGTGTGTGTATATGTGTGTGTGGTGTATGAGCGGTGCGTGTGTGTGTGTATATGTGTGTGTGGTGTATGAGCGGTGCGTGTGTGTGTGTAGTGTATGAGCGGTGCGTGTGTGTGTATATGTGTGTGTAGTGTATGAGCGGTGCGTGTGTGTGTATATGTGTGTGTGGTGTATGAGCGGTGCGTGTGTGTGTGTATATGTGTGTGTGGTGTACGAGCGGTGCGTGTGTGTGTATATGTGTGTGTGGTGTACGAGCGGTGCGTGTGTGTGTGTATATGTGTGTGTGGTGTACGAGCGGTGCGTGTGTGTGTGTATATGTGTGTGTGGTGTATGAGCGGTGCGTGTGTGTGTGTATATGTGTGTGTGGTGTACGAGCGGTGCGTGTGTGTGTGTATATGTGTGTGTGGTGTATGAGCGGTGCGTGTGTGTGTGTATATGTGTGTGTGGTGTACGAGCGGTGCGTGTGTTTGTGTGTATATGTGTGTGTGGTGTACGAGCGGTGCGTGTGTGTGTGTATATGTGTGTGTGGTGTAAAAAAAAACAAGACCTAAAGTAACTACAAGAAGAAGAAAAAAGCAGATTAAAAGCAAGCAGAGGTGCTGGAGTTTAAACGGAGCAGTGAACTGAGATTGCAGCTAAACAGGCCCATCAGTGGGAGGTCACATTTCCTAATTAAACTGCACCCCCCCCGTCCCGTCCCCCGTCCCCTCCACCCCCCAGGTCCTCCAATCTGAGAGCACCGCCAGGATTCATGGGACTGAACTGGCTAATGAGAAACAGAGCATCCACACAATCCTTTGGGGAGAAAAAGAGTCCAACAAACAAATTAAGGAATAATGTCAGAACTAACTTTAAAACCACACTGTGAACACACAATTAAACACACTGCGGCCACAGTGCACAGCACAATCTGGGGACCGGACTTCTCCAAGAGCTGGCCCTGTGAGGACCCGTAGCAACGGCTCTGTTAGACACCACGGCAACCGTTCTGCATGCGACCGCGTTTCTGAGGACCAGAAAGAGCTGCGTTTTGAAAAATGACAATAAAAGTCCGACATGGGAAGATTGTGGCATGCACATCAATATGCTTCCAACACACACACATAAGAAAACGAGCGGACACACACACACACACACACACACAGTTACACAGTTTGTGCAGTGAATATTAAGGTGTCTCTTTTATAAGTGTATTTAACATGCTGGTAATCCCCTCCCTGGACTGCATTGTCAGCATGGTTCCTTTGGTCACTAAAGGGTTTGGTAAACGGTTCGCTTATCTGCGTGGAAACAGGAAGGTGCAGAGTGAAGGTCTCCTCTGGACACTGACACAGGGAGCAGCGATACACTGCCGCTCCCGTCACCGCAAAACCACAGAGGAAGAGGAGGAGGAAGAGGAGAATGAAACTACATGACTTCTCATCCTCTAGGAACAAGGCAAGTACAATCAACGGACATAAGAGCAGAAAACATCTCTCTGAAGTGCATTTGTGAGGGAAAAGTGTGAGAGAGCAAGAGAAAGAGAGAGAGGGGGGGGCTTTCTCAGCAGGAGCCGAAACCACGTATTTCCATCTCCGCCGTCTCCAGAGAGCACAGAGCCTGGAGCTGGGAAACATCGGAGATCATTCCGCAGCGACTCGTCTGTGTATCCCAAACATTACCTCACCTTGTCCCGTCTGACCTGCGCCCCCCCACCCCTCCTCTGTACAAACGCCCAGACCAGAACTCTTCCCTTTGTGAGACATCCAAGAGTCTTGTGAAGAGAGACTTTCGGAGCGGTCTCTCTCTCTCTTTCTTTCTCTCCATCCCCAGGAGAGACCCGGCAGCTGTTTTGGGTTTTTGGAAGCCGTGTTTTTACCGCGTGCGCCTGGCGGTGTATTGGCCCCGCTCCGGAGACGTCTGGCCAGAAGCGGCTCGCTCGCTCGCTCAGACAATAAAGCCGCCGCTGCTGTGTGTTTCGTACGGCACGTTATTTCTGCCGTGACCTCACGGGCGGGCCGGGCCCAGCCGGCGACGGCGCGGGGTTCTGAAGATCCGGCTGTCTGCGCGCGGTAAGTGTGCCGCGCGAGCGGGGAGGAATGCGCCGAGTCAGAGCCAACAGCAGACAAAGGGGGGGTCTGACTCACTAGCGGCCTGCAGGCGGGAGACTACAGCAGCTGTTTAAAGTAAACTCACTCACCCCTGCACCCCAAAACACCCTCCCAGCACAGCCCCCAAAACACCCTCACACTATTTCTGTCAGAATCTCCACCCCTCTCTGTTCCCCAATGCCACTCCATTCATGGAACATTCGAGGTCCCATTCCGAAAAACTCAAGGGCCCATGAAAAATAAATGACCGAAAACAATATAAAACTATCCTCTGCATCTCTTTAAAAGAATATCCCAGAATCAGCTCTTTCAACCTCAATCCAAACTCCTGCCCGTTTTGCTTAGGTTGTGGATACTGACCCAGGATCAGCTCTTTCAACTTCAATCCGAACTCCTGATTGTTTAGAGTAGGTTGTGGATACTGACCCAGGATCAGTTCTTCATTAATATGAAGGACACAACTTGCCTCGCCGTGCATGAGGACAAGAAGCTTTTGTAAGATGATCTCCAAAATCTCTCAACAAAAATAAATAAATAAATTTTTAAAAATGCAAGTACTTTAAAACACCTCAGACAGTTATGGAATTTTGAAGAACTTCCAAGTCCTTGACTTACTGGAGGACGTTTGAGGACGTTAGCGGAGCGTGGGAACCCTGTGAGAGATGCAGTGGATGAAAAACAACAACCATTAATCCAATTATGAGCCGAGCGGCTGAGATAAACCAACTAGAACCGGCTGGGACTGGTACTCCCTAAAAGCTCTAAGACAGTGGCGTTCGCTCTCTCGCCCTTGGAGAGCCGCGGGGTCGGCTGGGTTTCGCCGTTACTCTGCATTTAATTTAACTCAATTAAAGCAGCTGATTACATGGCAAAGTCAGCTCACCTGGTTTCTTGGGTCTGACCCGTATGCTGATTTTAACGTGAAAATACACAAATCGATGCAGAGGGCGAATATCTAAAGGGCATGAGTGATAACCATTGGTCTAATGCATTGGGCGTGGTTAGATATCCCAGAGTTCCAGAGCAGATAGTCTCGTTCTCCGCTCAACAGAACATGAACACACAAAATCAGGCTGTATTCTCTCATAACACGCCCCCCACCACAGCTAATATTTTTCTCTCCCTCGTCCAGACGGGCATTACCTGCTGAGCGCTGGGACGAACACGTAACACGTATGGCAATCCTGGATTTTACTAGCAGAATTTTAATAAAAGTTGTTATATTTTCAAATACATTTGACTGGTTCCATTTTTAAGGATAGAATATCTAATGAAAAAATAAATAGACTAAACAAGGTTCAATCCAAGGCCTAAGAAATAATGATCCAATCAGAATCTCAGATATAAATTACAAATATGTAAGGAAATAAAATACTAGACTATTATAATACTGACCCAGTCATGGCTTTGTGCATTGCATATAAACAGTGCTCTATCAGCTGTTTCTGCATGTGCACACACACACACACACACACACACACACATACACGTGTGCACACACACACACACGCGCACACACACACACACACACACACACACGCAAGCACGCACACACACACGTACACATGCACACACACGCGCACGCTCATGCGCGCGCACACACACACACACGCAAGCACGCACACGCACACAAACACACACACACGCAAGCAAGCACGCACGCACACACACACACACACACACACACACACACACATACGCGCACACACACACACACGCACCCCCCGCTGTTTATTTTTCCCTTGCAGGAAATCAATCCCCATCAAAGGTGCAGACCTGGCACAAAAGGGGGGGGGGGGGCTCTTTAAGAAGGGCCCGTCAGTCTATTGCTCATTCAGGTTTTGTGGTCTTTATTCTGCATAATAACCGTACCCCAGGCCCGGTTCAGTAGTCACGCAGAGCCCTGTGTAGGCCGTACCCCAGGCCCGGTTCAGTAGTCACGCAGAGCCCTGTGTAGGCCGTACCCCAGGCCCGGTTCAGTAGTCACGCAGAGCCCTGTGTGGGCCGTACCCCAGGCCCAGTTCAGTAGTCACGCAGAGCCCTGTGTGGGCCGTACCCCAGGCCGGGTTCAGTAGTCATGCAGAGCCCTGTGTGGGCCGTACCCCAGGCCCGGTTCAGCAGTCACGCAGAGCCCTGTGTGGGCCGTATGGGCCTGCTACAGCTCCAGTGTTTTGGGGGGGGGCGGGGGTGGCTGGCACAGGTAACAGCGCTTCCCTAAAAATAGCCCCTCTCCTCCTCCTGCTTCCTTCTCTCTCTGGTATTCTCATCACCAGGGAAACTCCATCTCTCTCTCCCTCTCTCTCATTTTCTCTCCATCTCTCTCCCTCATTCTCTTCAGTTTTTTCGTTGTATTTTCAGACAACTGATGGAATGGTGGGGGCCATAATCCCACAATGCCCTGAAGCTGCCATTCTGTCCCAGACTTCCCCCCAGTTTGTGTCATACAGGTTCACCATAGAGTCTATAGACACACCAGACACTCAGCTCCTACGTGCCTTCCATCGCCTTAACTACAGGAGGTTCTGGTTGGTTGGTTGGTAACAGAAGTTTCTAGTTATAGAACATCCGTTACCCACAGTAATGTACCGGGTCATGCCCCTTAATTAATAAATGTAAAAAAATTTGAAGTTGCAGCTTCAGCAGTAGGATGAATACTGAGTATCTGGAGGGACTATAGTATCTGTGGTACTATTTAGCATGCATGGCAGTGGCACCCCAGATAAAACTCCAAACTCCCAAAAGAGCCAAAACTTCTTACAGCCTCCGTCAAAAAGTACCGCATTCAGCCAGCGCACTCCTTCCCCCCCCCAAAAAAGAGGGGCGAGGAACAGTACAGCAGCCTGACCCATCAGGATCCTTAAATATTTAATCCAGACAAGTCGCGGATGATCTCTTACGCCTACCGTAATTAGCTAAAGATTTAAGAGGCAGTGGACTGATACCCGACTGTCAGAAAACGGCAGGCGAGCGTTCCAACGAGGCCGCGGAGCGTAGCCGTGCCGTCAGACATGGTCGGCAGGGAGGTCACAGGGAGGTCACAGGGAGGTTGTTGCCGCGGCGCCCGGCGCGGGAGACCTTTTACACCGTCGGTGCAGCTTTAATGTTTCAGCATTCATTCGAAGGGGATGATGAAAGCGTGTGTTTTTCCCTGACAGCAGCTCCGCTACAGTAAGGCCTGAGACTGGCTGCAGTTAGAGGAGATAGAGAGGGCAGCAGCTCCCACAAAACCCACTTAATAAGAGAGTACATTTTCCATGAACCAGGCATTCAACCCTCTTCAACCCCTGCCGTGACCCTGGTTGCCAGGCATGGAGGCACTCAGGAATTGGCACAAGGAGTCACGGCGTGGGTTCGAGCCTCATCCCGGGATCAAGGGGAAGAAGAAAGCCTTGGAAAACTGCGGTTAACCTGACAGGACTTCCATATTCTGCCATTACTCACTGTTATGGTCTTAAGCCCCCCCCCCCCGCCAACACACAACAGGCTGTTGCTACTGGAACCAAGCACAGTGCATCCATCCAGTGCATTCCCTGTCTCTGCTTTGCCACAGTGAGTCTCAAACCCACGGCCGCGCTGTCAGGCTCCCAGAACCACAAGCTGTGCTCCACCCTGCCCACATTTACAGAGAGGAAACCCTACTCTTTCGGGAGTGCCCAGAAGACCGGCCTAACTCCCTCCATCCTTTCGCAAAATTCCCTCCAATTCCAAGCTTTGGAATGACCTTCCCAGACTTCTTGGGAAGCAGAAACTGTTCTGGTGAAATCCAGAACTGCAGGCAGAATGCAGAATTTCCCCATCAAGCCTGGAGTGACTGATAAACCGGCCTGTTCTCCAAGCCTGTGCACCCCACCAGGGACCTGGCCCACAGTCCGCAGCCACGATGGAGCGCACACACGCACGCACGCACGCACGCACACACGCACGCACACACACACACACACACACACAGCGGGGTTTAATAGAGCAGGTGTCCTCTTCAGAGCAAAACATTTCCTTCTTCTCCAGACAGTGCCGGAGCCGATTTACATAAAACAATCAGCCAACACGTGCCCGACAATCCCGCCTAATGTCCAATCTGCTGCTCTCTGACACTCTGCCATTTCCACAGCGCATCGGCACGGAGACGCGTCAGCACAGAGGTTACAACTCCACCGGAAAAGAAATCTTATCTACACAAAGCACACACACACCTGCATGCATGCACAGAAGCAGACACACATACACGCACACAGGTATGCACACACACTTACACAAACACACATGCCCATGCATGCACGCACACACACACACACACACACACACACGCACACAAATGCAAACAGAAACGCACACACACACACACACTCATTTTATCCCAGGCTCTCTCAGCACACTGATACGCATTACCTTCTCCTCCATTCCTCCCAGTCCTGGCTGCCACAAGAAGAACCACAATCTAAAACGTCATTATTCTACCCTCTCTAAGTGCAATAATTACACCAGGATCAGTGTGATTTTTCTAATTATCAAATAAATTTGATGAGCTAATGAAGCATTTCAGACCTTCATACTCCAATCATAAAGCAGCGTGTGAATAAATGCCTTTAATATTGAGTGCCAATGGAGTCGATGCAGGTTATTACTGCCTTTAACAACAGAACGATGTATAAAACAATTACAAATAAAACGGGGGGTTAAAGAACAGAGGCTGAAGACCCCAGATCCCGAGCCTTCTCCCTTGGGGAGGGACGAGTCGCCCACTCCTTGTGTTTTTCAGCCCTTCACCAGCAATGGCATCTTTATTTTTTCAATCCCCCTCCAAGAAGTCGGCGTGAAATTAGCCGGTTGATAAGGGGAACTTGATTCTGACATACGCACCCCTATCAGCATCCGAGCAAAATCTAACTGAGACGGGAGAGCTGTGGGGGGCTGGGGGGGCTTTCTTGAACAGACGGCTCAAAAGATGGAACTTTTGAAGAGTGAGCAGAAATTAAAATAAATGAAAGAGGGGCGCTTATCATTTTTACATCAGAACCGTCTTTCTAATATTTCTACAGCTCTGTCAATCTCCTGCTGGCTATCTCTGGCAGTGAGTAGCGGCTGGAAGGGTGGGGGGTTGGGGAGTGGGGGGGCGGCGTGGGCTGATTTGGGGGGAGAAACAAACCTTTGGTCAAAAGCCTCAAAATGGAAAAATCCTGGAAATCTTGTCCCTGAACTGAATTCAATTACAACTGCCTAGAAATATGTAAAAAATATATTCTCATATCATGAGTTTCTATGCAAGAGAAAACAAGAGCACATTTCTCTCGCACCCCGCCCACGCGCCGTCGCACTCCTCTTGTCAAAAACACAAAACATTTCCAACAACAGGGAGAATTACTCTTTCACATCAGTAATAAAGTGTAACTTTATCCTGTATGTTCCAGTGACTGACTGCTTGCATTCACAGGTTTCATCATTTTAAATTAAGGTAGAATCTCACTGCTTTCTTTTAATACTCGTACTGATGTAAAAACGACAGGAAGAATCCCTCATGTGCATTTTAGGACGTCTCCACGTGCCGTCGTATTATCTATGACTGTCGAGCTGGCGGGTCACGTTACCGAGTTTCAGATGTGCCTCGACCCTTTTCCATTTTCTGTCCACTGAGCGCGCTCCGTAGGATCCACAGAGAGCAGTGCAGTCTGGGGGAAAGGGCTTTTTTAAGCGCCGCTCCAGACTGCAGTCGGCTATAATGGCGTTCAATTAACCGGGGGGGTAAATATGAGAGCTAATCTCAGCTAAGGCGGGGGGGGGGGGGCAAAAGCCAGTCATGCAATATTCATGCACACAAAGTAATGAAAGAAGAGATTAGCCTGCATTTCTCCGGAGGTCGTCTTCATGCCGGCAGACGTGAGAGAGGCTGGGAGGGAGGGGGGCTGATTTAATTTGTGTAAAAAATTTTTTTTGTTTAATTAAAAAAAAAAAACATTTTTTTTTTTTGGGGGGGAGGGGGATTCTGAAAACCTTCAGGTCCTTTTTTACATTTTAAAATATTTGAAATAATTATTTGACCCGGGGGGGGGGGGGGGGTGATGTTCTAGAATTTTGGGTCATGAGACGGGTCACTGCATAAATATGAAAAAAGCTCAGGGAAGCGTATATGATATACTTTATACACACGGTGTGTATCGTGTGTCATACCTGTGTCACACTATTACCATTTACACACATCTGCACCAGTTACATGCAATGTACAGGGGTTTGGTTTGATGTGTGTAAAAAAGGAACCTGTGTTTCTCTGTATTTTAAATAAGAGGACATGCGTTTGCTCATTAAGGGAGCTACTGGCCTGATGAACATGACAGAGAGGAAGAGTTTTACCAGCCACGGTACTCTCCCTTTCTCTCACACACACACACACACACACACACACACACAGGCTCACGTACACACACACACACACACACAGGCTCACGTACACACACACAGACACACGCAGGCTCATGCACACACACACACACACACACACACACACACAGGCTCACGTACACACACACAGACACACGCAGGCTCATGCACACACACACACACACACACACACACACACACACACACACACACACACACACACACACAGGCTCACGTACACATACACACACACACACACACACACACACACACACAGGCTCACGTACACACACACAGACACACGCAGGCTCATGCACACACACACACACACACACACACACACACACAGGCTCACGTACACACACACAGACACACGCAGGCTCATGCACACACACACACACACACACACACACACACACACCCACACACACACACACACACACACACACACACACAGGCTCACGTACACACACACAGACACACACACACACACACACACACACACACACACACACACACACACACACACACACACACACACACACACACACACACACACACACACACACACACACACACACAGACAGGGTCGTAATGTCCCCCCTAGGATTTTGTGGGTAGTAAAAGGAGGTGCAGGGGTTGGTGTAAGAGGGAGGGTCCCCAATTGGCCCCACTTAAGACACAAAGAGTGGGGTGTGTCGTACTTACACTGTGGGCAATTATAGGGAAGGGCCCCCCCCCCATTCCCCCTGCACCCCAAATCAGCCAATTAGTGTCACATCCCAGGCCCTTCTGGGGCTGCTGGCCGTCGGGTACCCCTCCACCCCCCCGACAGGAAGTCTGTGCAGACTCTGGGACGAGAGTCTGCTTAATGGAGACGAATTAAAGGCAATCTGCCCCCCCGCTCCCTCCTACCCCCCACCAGCTTCTCAAGATGTCAGTGGCAGACTTTCCCAGGTTTGTGTGCTTTGGGGTCGGGAGGAGGATTTCAGCAAAGGGGGAAAGGGGAGGATTTGAAAGTGCTAAAAACCCTTTAGATTCCAGTAAAACCCTTGAAGAACACTGTCAGTTTTATAAGAGTTGTCTATTCTCACCAATATTCCCGACAGTTATTTCATTAAATCGTACGCTACGGTTCGGGACATTATTCACTGTAAATGGGTTCAATTGATGTCAAGAATTCATCCTAAATCCTTTGACAATTTTTAATAGAGGCGGATTAGGTTGTTGAAATTGAGATTTTAAGTAGCTACATCAATAAAAGATATGCACTCCCATGCTGACAAAACTATTGTGAACCCTGGTATCCCTAAGCTCACTGCAAGAGTATTAACTATCCATCTATTGCTTTTAAGCGTTATTGTAATATGGTTTTTTTCCCCCATTTTTTAAATGGACTTTTCTTGCCATTTTCTTTTAAATATATATTTTTAGGGTTTTTTCAGCTTTTTTTTTTTTTTGGACCGCACAGTGTAGAGAGACAGGAAGAATGGAGAGCGAGAGAGAGGGAGAGACATACGCCAAAGGTCGCTCAGCCAAATTCAAACCACCGACGTCATGGCTCTACAGGCTACGCCACCGACACTCCCCCTTTTTTTTTCTTTTTTTTTCCATTTTCATACTTTTGCTATGTTTATACACTGCCCGGCCAAAAAAAAAGTAGCCATTGCACCCATCATGCATAGTGCCCACTGTACAAGCATCTGGAGGCAGTGTTATGATCTGGGGTTGCTTCAGTTGGTCAGGTCTAGGCTCAGCAACATTGTGCAGCAATAAAATGAAGTCAGCTAAGTACCTGAATGTACTGAATGACCAGGTTATCCCATCAATGGGCATTTTCCAGGACGACAATGCCAAGATTCATCGGGCTCAAATTGTGAAAGAGTGGTTCAGGGATCATGAGGAATCATTTTCACACATGAATTAGCCACCAGATTCCTGACCTTAACCTCATTGAAAGTCTTTGGGATGTGCTGGAGAACACTTTACGGAGTGGTTCGACTCTCCCGTCGTCAATACAAGATCTCAGCCAAAAATTCATGCAACTCTGGATGGAAATAAATGTTGTGACATTGCATAAGGTTGTCGAAACAAACAATGCCACAACAAATGCGCGCCGTAATCAAAGCTAAAGGCGGTCCAACTAAATATTAGAGTGCGACTTTTTTTTGGGCCGGGCAGTGTATGTTTGCTATCTTATCTTGTCTTGTCTTACCTTTCTCTAAAGTATTTTCAGTACTGTGAAAAGTACTATTATTATTATTATTATTATTATACAATAGTATGTTCCATCGATTCGCTTTTTACATAGCAATCTTTGTTTTTCCTTTGATGAGTTCACTGATACGGTAATAGGGAGTCACACATGGCGCTACACAACGCTAAGTTCACCTCCGCCGGCGGTCAGCTCAAACGCGAGAACTTTTCCCGCAAGTTCCAGGATCCAGGCTGAACAGGACCAGCTTGCAAGTTGCTCCTCCATCACCGAAATCTGAAGGTTTTAAAGCGGAACTCAAGAAACGGCCCAATTTGCAGCCGCATGCGGGGAAAATATCCGCTAATAAAGCCAGGGTGTCATTTTCAGCGAGGGACGATTTGATAAACGCTCACGAAAAAGTCAGATAAAACTCTGTCCCTACTTCACTCCACAGTCTCCGTCTTTGCCTCTGCCTAAACGAGAGATAACAAGCGTGGAGTGCCACTGCCGTCTCGCTATGACGCTTACAGTCGCAGGACTAGCCAGGGGGAAGAACCTGACACCAGAACAAAACGATACGACTCATCGTCAGAAGCGGGATTCTCTTGCGGGTAGCTCATGATTGAAGGAAAAGAACGTCGCGGTCTGACTGAGTCAGAGAGCCAGGAGGCTGACACATCAAAGCTCAATTCTCACTCAGCGCTGAAAGACCAGAGTTAAAAAATCAATGGCACATCCCAAACTTTTTGTTATTCATTTCTCAGTCTTTCCGGGTCTGAAGGAAGAGAGGAAGAATCTGTCTTTTTGTGGGGTTTTACTCAAACCCAATCCCTTCACCTTCCCCCAAGGGATTATGGGGGAGAGGGGGGGGGGGGGGGTTCACCATCTGTTTGCAATTATGTTTCTAAGGTCTATAGTCTAAAGGATTCAGCAGTGAGTGTATGAGCCAAGGAGGACTCACAACCAGCACCCACCTGCCCAACTGCGTCCCTGTGTACCGCCAAAGAGTGAAGGATGCAGCTCTCTCTCTCACATTACATTCTTATCCATGGCGAATTCCACGGCTTTTGCATTTTTACAGAGTGTCCATTTATACAGCTGGATAAGTACCTTTAGCTCAACAGCACTGTCCCATTTGGGGATCGAACCTGCAACCTTCACAAGCCTTGTTCCCTAACATCTACGCTACACTGTCACACTCTCTCAGTCAGAGAAGCGTGCACCGTGAGCGGGTGGCCTTTCTCACTGCGCGCGGCGATGCCACAGACAAACAGTGCTCCGGTCCCTCCCCTCCCCTCCCATCCCGTCCTCCGGGATATGAGAGAGCATTCCCGGCGCTCCGCCACGTGAATGGCACAATCACCCGCTTCCCAGGGGAGCGGTTAATATTTCATTTCATAGGACTGGAAAACCACCCGGCATAATTAGATTATACAAAGATCGGGAGAGGAAAAAAACTCTGCCGTAATTAACTCCAACAGTAGTCTAATCAGGTTTCCCAGAAAACCAATCCAGCTCCTCTTCAAAAAAAAATTCAAAAACCCACGAGACATCCCACTCATCGCTTAAATAAAAGAAGCTCAGCACTGAAACGAGATAATTTGACAGTAATTTCACAAACAGGAAGGTGCTTTAGATACATTTTGATTGAAACTAATAAATGAGCGCATCGATAACTAATGAACTATGTGAAACATGCAAGCCGCTTGCACGACACGCACATATCATTTTGCAGTTTTATTTTTTTTTCTAATTTGCGTCGGTTTTCATTACAAGGACGAAATTAAAATGGGAATCAACAGTCTTTGAGACGAGGGAAAGACTTCCCATAACAGGGCTGTGGATGAATGGTGTTTAACACGTAGAGACCAATCTGTAGCATCATCGCATCATCGCACTCACCACATCTTCAAAAGGAAATAATTAAATGGTTCAAATTCAAAAGCAGATTTTTTTTGAGGTTACATTATATTGTTTTAATAATTTTTTTTTTTTACAAATGCAGAATAGACATCTTGCACAAACATTTCGGCTATGCCTTCTTCAGCGTGCAGGTATAGCTGAAACGTTTGTGCATGATGTCTATTCTGCATTTGTAAAAATAAAAAATAAAAAAAACAGTATAATGTAAAAAAAGCTTTAAAAGCTTTAAAAATCTGATTTTGAGTGCAAACCCTTTAATGTTTTTCTATTGAACACGTAGAGATGAATACATGATGTTCAAATTCACAGAGCTGAAAAAGGAATGTTGAACACGTGTTGCGAACATGCAGTGTTATATGCTCAGTGTTGATAATACAGTGTTGAACCATACCGTATTCAGAACCTGATCAGATTTCACATACTGAAAGTCCATCAAGGGGACGTTCTTGTCCAATAAACCAATTATCAGATACTTCTGCAAGTGAGGCACCAATTGGAGGCAGTGATTCAAACCAACTCGACCAATGACCTATAACATAACACTGGCTAAAAACCTGCTAGAACCAATCAGATTGCAGGAAACAAATCTCACAAAACCTCAACAGGGAGAGTGATAGTGGTGGAGACGACCACCAAACCACTGCATTTCTGAGGAAACGGTAAATAGATCCACAGTCAGCAGTGCATTTTGGGCATGAGAAATACAGCTAGTTCTCTGAAAAGCACCATTACGGCTCTTGTCAGTGTTTTATTAAGCAGGCCCATTAAGGACAGTACTGTTGAGAGGAGCTGGTACCGGTCCAGAGGACAGAACCGAACAGCTGAACAAACACCCAGAACTGTTATTGTGTTATTGCCTATAATTCTAAGTATCCTTATTCTCAGGATAAGAGCGTCTGTTAAACAGCCAAATATAAATGAGTGACAGCCACGAAAACACCCCCACGTCCCTCCAGTTTACACAAATTCAAAAACAAGGACGTTCTCAGGTGCTGGGGGGACCCAGGGAAGAATTTCACGGCTCAAGGATACACAAACTTGGCACGTTAAAATGCAGCTACAGCGGTAATTTGTGAAGCAGTGCCAGCTCCCCGCTGGTAACGAAACGTGCCTCCCTCCCTCCCTAATTCAATTGTTGTGCGATTAGCACAAATTAACGAGGGGTGGGGGGCAGCGGGATGAGCCCCACCATTTCGGACACGGACTCGGAGGGGACCTCGGGGGACGGATGAGCACTGGCGCGTGGTAAATCGGCTGAAACACCTGCCGCTGCTTGGCCCCACACCCTCTGAGTCTCTTTTTCATCGGCCGGAGCACTTCTTCTTTTTTTTCCTTTTAAAAGGCTTCTCCCTCCTTTTTCTCCCAGTTTGCAGGTCGCTGCTGAGCGATGAGACAATATAATTCAGGGGCAATGCTACCCTGTTGGCCAAACAAGGTCCTGACAGGAATTGAAAACCAGAGGAAGCCATGATAGAAACCAGCCTGATTCTCACTCCCGCCGTGGGAGAAACCAGCCTGATTCTCATTCACGCCGTGGGAGAAACCAGCCTGATTCTCACTCCCGCCGTGGGAGAAACCAGCCTGATTCTCACTCCCGCCGTGGGAGAAACCAGCCTGATTCTCACTCCCGCCGTGGGAGAAACCAGCCTGATTCTCACTCCCGCCGTGGGAGAAACCAGCCTGATTCTCATTCACGCCGTGGGAGAAACCAGCCTGATTCTCATTCACGCCGTGGGAGAAACCAGCCTGATTCTCATTCCCGCCGTGGGAGAAACCAGCCTGATTCTCACTCCCACCGTGGGAGAAACCAGCCTGATTCTCACTCCCGCCGTGGGAGAAACAAGCCTGATTCTCATTCACGCCATGGGAGAAACCAGCCTGATTCTCATTCCCTCCGTGGGAGAAACCAGCCTGATTCTCACTCCCGCCGTGGGAGAAACTAGCCTGATTCTCACTCCCGCCGTGGGAGAAACCAGCCTGATTCTCATTCCCTCCGTGGGAGAAACCAGCCTGATTCTCATTCATGCCGTGGGAAAAACCAGCCTGATTCTCATTCCCTCCGTGGGAGAAACCAGCCTGATTCTCATTCACGCCATGGGAGAAACCAGCCTGATTCTCATTCACGCCATGGGAGAAACCAGCCTGATTCTCATTCACGCCATGGGAGAAACCAGCCTGATTCTCATTCACACTACCTGCACTGGACCCTCAGGTGAACAACGAGGTCCAGAGCATGCAGGTCCATCTGGACGAACAGCTGGCAAAGGGGCGGAGCCTGCCAGGCACAGGTGCGTCTCCACAGTAACTGCTCCTCCGCTGAACTCGGGGGGGGGGGGGGCATGCTGTCTTGTTTCATTAGAGGGGGAGTCAGCCGTAGCCACAATATCCAATATCCACTTTTTTAGACGGTCTAACTGACAAACTAACCCAGATCAATAGAGATGAAGATATTTTTGGGGCCCATTTTTTAAACACTCCTCGATCCCCACTTTGAAAACCACTGAAACAGCCACTGATACCCCTGATGGGACCCTCAGCGGCGATGTTACCACCTTCTACTGCAAATACCCCCCATCTCTCTCTCTCTCCTCTCCCTTCTCTCTGCCCTCCCTCTCTACTCTCTCTCTCCTTCTCCCTCTCCTTCTCTCTGCCCTCCCTCACTCTCAATCTCTCTCTCTTCCTCCCTCTCCATCTCCCTCTCTCTCTCTCTCTCTCTCTCTCTCCCTCTCCTTCTCTCTGCCCTCTATCTCTCTTTCTCCCTCTCCATCTCTCTCTCTTTGGACAATTTAGGTGTTTTTTTGGAGGTGTGGCAAATGGAGAATGGGGAATATTTTGTGTTCAGTGGGCCCTAATGATGGGACGTTAGATCTTACCCTGTGATTTGGTGGTTGAGTCTGGTAGGGGACAAGGGTTTTTTTTTTTTTTGTTTTTTTTTTGGACGGGTTTAGTTTTTTTGTTTTTCTTTCTTTTTGAAATTCTGTGATTATTGTTTTTGGAGAATGTCCCAATAAAAGGGGTTTTAAAATCAAAAAAATATATTTCTCCCTCTCCTTCTCTCTGCCCTCCCTCTCTCTCTCCTCTCCCTTCTCTCTGCCCTCCCTCTCTCTCTCTCTATCTTTCTCCCTCTCCTTCTCTCTCTCCTCTCCCTCCCTATCTCTCTTTTCTCTTTCCCTGCGGCTCCCTCTCCCCACTGTCTCTCCCCAAGTGCTCTAAACCAAGTGACAGGCACAGTGTTGAGTGAGATAGGGGGAGAGCCACCCCCACCCTTGTACAGGTAGTCACAACAGCCCCCCCCCCCCCCCCCAGAATAAAGCCAATCCCCCCCTCCCTCTCTCACCCCGTGCAGATAGTCACACACGACACAGATCCAACACAGACTCTCTTCCATTTATAAACAGCTTGTCACCTGACACTGTACAATGGATATTTTTTCTGCAGAGGGAATTGAACAAAAAAATAAATAAAAAAGAAAAGGAAAATGACCCAATTTGGGGAGGAAAACTAGAAATGATTTTGCGACACGCTTAAACGGCGAT
>CM056376.1:29441432-29471432 GCA_029718625.1 Synaphobranchus kaupii | reverse complement strand
ATTGTCTGTCATTTCATGGCCAATTTTGAAAGCGAAGCTTTGTTTGTCATGCGTTTAGCAGCCCCTCATAATCATACACTGTACAATTACTGTATATCAAAATAATATTTTAAATTTTGCTTCAAAGAATCTAAACATGTTTTCCTGGCATGCTAAATGTTGCTAAAAGGGAGGAAATGTCTCATTTTATCTGTAGATAAAATGCAAATATGGCTTATTTATTCTCAGCACTTCTAATATCTAAACACATTTAAATTTAAATGTCAAACAGCTTTTCAAAGATATGAAATGTAAAACATTTTCAGTAAATGGGAACATCTGTACATCTGACGGTAATTTTAGCTCAGGTGCAACAAATAAGTCTAAACTGTACTGAGTGAAAGTAAGCTTTGCTACACAGATTAATTTAGTCTCTTTAATCATCCCATCATTAATTAATTAGAGCTTAATCCCACTGTGCCTTAGTTTCTTTCCTTCAATAAAATGTAGTTTGTACAAAAACGCAGGTGACATTAAACTCGCAGTGCCATCTTAATCTCCATGCACGAGTGTACAACCTCAGGAAATCATATTATTTGCCGTTGGAAAGGGTATAGAGGATAATTCATTGCCATAGTGAATTTGCGCACGCACGCACGCACGCACGCACGCACGCACGCACGCACGCCAAAGTGACCCAGATTGGAAAATCATTTGTGGTTCAGAATGTGCCTAAATTAAGTTATCTTCATCCAAAACTTTCACAGGTTCGGTGTTACTTCCCTCTACTACCAGAGAGCTGAAATATTTGTATGTTTTTCCCGAGAAGGTTACCAGTGTCCAGGTATGGGAAAGCGGAACAGAGAATTGGGAGAGGAGGAGGGTGTTAGGATCACCTGTCCTTCAGAAGCCCCTCCCTCATTCCCTTATCCATTCCACAGTCTCTCCCTCACCTCTCTTTCTCCTCACACACCCCCCACCATCCAGTCTCTCAAAAAAGTGTTTGTCTTTGTGTGTGTTGTGTGTGTGTGTGTGTGTGTGTGTGTGTGTGTGTGTGTGTGTGTGTGTGTGTGTGTGTGTGTGTGTGTGTGTGTGTGTGTGTGTGTGTGTGTGTTCGTTCTGCATGGCTGAATGGGCAGAGCATGGAGAGGACATCACCCCAAAGGCTCACACACATACACACACACACACTTCTGACAACAAAAGAGGCCATTCAAGTGGAAGAATGGCAGGTGAAAGTAAACAATTGAAGGTGGTAAACAAAAAGTTCTGATGGAAGGTGGAAATAGAAACTGAACTTTTGATTTTAATAAACTCCAGCCCTGACCTGCACCCGACCTGCACTGACTGTACCCTCCATGAAAATGTGTCTGTACCCAACGGACATACAGTGGAGTTCGCCCTTATTTCTCACAGGAAGTCTAGGTTTGTGTCACAACAAAGTTCGCCCTTATTTCTCACAGGAAGTGTACGTTTATGTCACAAGAAAGTTCTCCCTTATTTCTCACAGGAAGTGTACGTTTGTGTCACAGTGGAGTTTGCCCTCATTTCTCCCAGGAAGTGTACATTTGTTGAAATAGTTGTTTTCTTTTAAATCCTCAGGGAACTTCCTGTGTAAATATAAACATCTCATTCTCCAGGGTCCTGACATGCTGAAATACTGCCTACAAGCAGGCACAGTTACACAAGACACACACACACACACAAACACAGAAATACACAAACACACACATACACACTAATACAAAAAAACACACACACACTCACACACATGCACAAAATGAGACAAAAATTCAATGCAATTAAGTATCAGGAGAAACAGAGATGCCTCAGGAATCATCAAATTAAAGACCTGAGCTGTGCTGTCACACATTCAGCTATAAAACACCCCCCGGGGTTCAACTGCTCACAAACACACACACACACACACACACACACACACACACACACAGACACACAAATACAAACACACACATACACACAGACACAGAAAAACAAACACACACATACACACAGACACAGAAATACAAACACACACATACATACAAACACACACACACAGAAATACAAACACACACACACACACAAACAGAAACAAAAACACACACAAACACAGAAATACAAAACACACACACACACACACACACACACACACACAAAACACATCCAGAAACACAAACACACACATACACACAAACATATAGACAGAAATACAAACATACATACAGCCAGAAAACACACCCAGAAATACAGACACACAAATACATACACAGAAATGCAAACATACACACACACTGCCCCCCCCCCCCCATCCCCACACACAGACAGCAGGGAAGTGGTCTCTGATATATCGCTGACATATACCGTTTCCTCTGACACCTCTATGGAATGATAGTTCCTTCTCACATGGCCACCGGGCAGCGCTCTCGAAAAACTGAGGCTCGGGAAGCTTGGCGTTCCCATCAAGGACAAAGGCAGGGCGGAATTTAAGGGATCTGGAGGATCATTAGAGGCCTCCTTGTCTGGTGGGTCATAGGATCACGCTAAGAATCACCCGCCAAGCGCTAACACCGCGCTACGACAGGAGGGATGGACAGACGCTAATCCTGCCGCTGGGTTCAGCTTTGGACTGTAGCCTGGAGATCAAGCAGCTCATTGGCTAATACAGCCCTGAGGGGAGCCAATGGGAGATTGTGTATTCCCAGCATGGCCAACCGGCAAACCCCTGATCCTGGATGGCCACATCGCCTGCAGCCTTTCTCTATCAGCACTTAGCACTTAATTGATGAATGAGGAATTCCTTCTCTCGCTCCATCTCCCTTCCTCTCTCTCTCTCTCTCCCCCTCTCCCTTCCTCTCGCTCTCTCCCTATCTCTCCCTCTCTCTCTCTGCCTCTCCCTTTCCCTCAATCACCCTCCCTCCCTCTCTCTCTTTCTCTCCCTCTCAATTCAATTCACAAATGCTTTATTGGCAGAGACATCTTATGTTGCCAAAGCACAGAACGAAGAACACAACTGAACATATAAACACAGACCTAGACATACAGTGTACAGATAAATATTCGCAAATATACTCACTGGTTTATGGCAAGGCATATTTTGCCACTAATGTAGTGCATTCTCTATGTTCCCCTAATAAATAGGGGAGCTTTAGCTGGTCGTTTAAAGTTCTGAATTCTCAGCTTTTTTTTAAAAAATAAAAAAATTTGGGTAGAAATTTTCCCTTATGTCCAGGTAGCAAAATTGTATGGCTCTCTTTTGGATATTAATTAGTAGTGGTAACTGGCCGTAACTGGCCTAATTCTTCCCTGCATGCATTGTTTGTGGTTTTCCTCTGAATCCACAGAACTCTGCATGTAGGGTCTCAATTGGGTGTTTGTCCCATTTTCCAAATTTGTGTTGTGTTAGTGGACCCCACACCTCACTGCCATAAAGCGCAATTGGTTCAATTACTGATTTAAAAATTTTGAGCCAAATGCTAATTGGAATTTCTATTTGAATTTACTTTTTAATGGCATAGAAAGCCCTTTTTTCTTTCTCTTTCAGTTCATTCACAGCCAAATGAAAAGTCCCTGTAGAACTGATTTTTAATCATAAATATGTGTAATTTGTAGTTCAATTTTAGTTGTTCCTAAAGTGATGTCTACCTTGGGTCCCTGATGTCTGGATCTTTGTTGGAACACAAGAACCTTTGTTTTTCTGAGGTTTATTGTCAGGGCCCAGGTCTCTCTCTCTCTTCTCTCTCTCTCTCTTCTCTCTCTCTCTCTCTCTCTCTCTTCTCTCTTCTCTCTCTCTCTCTCTCTCTCTCTCTCTCTCTCTGCCTCTCCCTTTCCCTCAATCTCTCCCTCTCCCTCTCTCTCTCTCCCTGTGAAAAAGCATAATTGAAAATGAGCTTCAGTCTCATGGCAGATAAACTGCTTTAATGTTTGTGGTTTGTTGCTGCATGGTGAGATGAGCCGTTTCCATTACTCCCCCTTCCCCCAGAAAATATTTAACCACCAAGGGCAGTTAAATTCCCGGGGGGTTCCTCCGTTTGTCACGCCTCCCCCCCGACCCCCGCCCCGGGACCCCCATGCCTCACGGTGCTGGGATGCCTGCTGATGTGGTTTAGCCACTGTGCCAGTTAGCGTGACGGTATTTACACAGTCCCCAGTGTTTCAAACCCCAACACACTGTAGCACCGTTTACCGGGAGGACCAACACCAATCAGAATCCTCAGTTACAGTACCAGTGGGAGGGCTTGGAGGATCAACACCAATCAGAATCCTCAGTTACAGTGCCAGTGGTAGGGGCCTAATCTGGCCCCACCTCCAGTTCCGTGCTGAGGGGCCACTATGAACTTTAACCACCAGAGGCAGCAGTGCTATGAAAACACACACAGCTGAGAGCAAAGGATCATGGGAATTATCTGCAGTCTAGTACAAGCAAGCAATTTTTATATAAGCTGGGGTTCAGACACACCAGTGGCTGTGAGTTTCCACGGAAGCAGGAGCAATGGTAACCGTCCCAAAAAATATCAATAGTGTAGGGAAATTACTGCTGAGCACAGTGAAGTCCCACCCACACCGTTTCGGCGACGCAGGGGTGCGTCAGGGCCCTGGGCACACAGGTCTGTCCCGGCGACGCAGGGGTGCGTCAGGGCCCTGGGCACACAGGGGTCTGTCCCGGCGACGCAGGGGTGGCGTCAGGGCCCTGGGCACACAGGTCTGTCCCGGCGACGCAGGGGTGCGTCAGGGCCCTGGGCACACAGGTCTGTCCCGGCGACGCAGGGGTGCGTCAGGGCCCTGGGCACACAGGTCTGTCCCGGCGACGCAGGGGTGCGTCAGGGCCCTGGGCACACAGGTCTGTCCCCGGCGACGCAGGGGTGCGTCAGGGCCCTGGGCACACAGGTCTGTCCCGCGACGCAGGGGTGCGTCAGGGCCCTGGGCACACAGGTCTGTCCCGGCGACGCAGGGGTGCGTCAGGGCCCTGGGCACACAGGTCTGTCCCGGGCGACGCAGGGGTGCGTCAGGGCCCTGGGCACACGGGTCTGTCCCGCTCCGTTGGGGCCAGCTCTCTTTAAAAGCTCGTCTGTGAGGAACACAGGTGCTACCGCTGCCCATCATTAATTACCCCCCGCCCCCCCGTCCTCTCTCCCCCCTGGGGCTGTCCCATTCTCGGACAGCTTCTCTCCTCCTCTCCCCCAATCTGCTCCCACCCCCCCCACTCCCCACTCTCTCTGTATCTAATTCTCTTTAATCAACTCACTCACTTTCTCCCTCTTTCGGTCTTCCCCATGGACACTCATTTCCATCCCATAACCTGGATTTTTCTCATCTTAAATAACAATACGCGGGATGCAGCCAAAATGGGACCTTATGCCATGGACCATCTCCGGGCATCTGCTCATCCTTAAAATCCTGTTTCTGGAACACATGGTCTCAGTGCACAAGGTGAGTCACACACTGCAACACCCACATCTGTCAATCATCGAGTGAACCAGGATATAGCAGAATGTCAGAGATGCAAACCGCAGAGTCAAATGGACCCGGTACGAATGCGGATTTTAGCTTACAAAATGACGCCACATTTAAAAGCTTACTATCACTGATGAAAAAAAACGTGAGAATTAAATGAAATGTGTCACACCTTCAAAATTAGAATGCTGTCAAATGGGCAAGATTGAGCAGTACTGGCAGATCTTACAATGGGAGAAACTCAAAGGTGTTTGACATAAAAAGAGGGCCAGACAAATTAAACAGTTCATAAAAGATTGTGTATCGCTGAAAAGATGTATTACTCAGAAAACCCACGTAGGAACAGAAAATTAATTCATGTTCCAACAAGATCCTGACTTTCACTGGTTTGATTAATGGTTATGAAGTTATAACTACAAAATAATAGAAGCCAATTTTTTTTAAAGGCTACAGTAATGTAAGTACTGATTCCAATCAATAAATGGCTTCATTATCTAAACTGGTTTGTTTTGACATCACTTTCACCATTATATTCCGAACAGCCTCCATTCCCCGACCCACTGCCGTCTCTCAGGTTCTGTTGTAACTCTGCGGGCATGATACAATTCCAATACAAATACTTTCCCCCCTCAGCGTTCCCTAACTCAACACAACCTGGGATCTGCGTTTGGTTCTCCTCACATCTTTCCCGGAGCATGCATTGGGATATTCCCTCATTCACGCATCGGGATATTCCCTCATTAAAAAACGTATTCCGCAGGGAGACCACACCGGCACATTCCGTATGGGAGCCACCCCCCCCCCCCCCCCCCCCCCCCCCCTCCATGCGGCTGGGGGTTCGATTCCCCACCACGGCTTGCTGAGCTGTGATCTCACCTCTATCTGTAACCCTCTATGCAGTCCTCCCATCTCAATAAGTAAAAAAAATACATGTGATCTCCATTAAAAAAAAAGAAGAGAAATGTATTCAGATTTCCCCCACAAAGGGCACTGCTGCCAGCAGAGGGACTATGCTGAGATTGATACAGCGCCTGAGGAAATATGCCCTTTTCTCCAGGAATCTCATAAATGCCGTGGAATCACACATAAAAATGCGGATGAGGAATTCTCAAGGGTTACAAGGTTCTACGGCGGGTTTGGCGGCGAGGGGACGTGAACGGAGGCGAGAGGCGAGCTTCACCAGGTAAAACTCAGCCGCTTGAAAATCTCCTCTCCAGCACAGCGATGAACATCTGCCTCACACAGGTGGGCTATACTCTCACACAGGTAGATGCGCTCACATCTCACACAGGTGGGCTTACCTCTCACACAGGTAGATGCGCTCACATCTCACACAGGTTGGCTTACCTCTCACACAGGTAGATGCGCTCACATCTCACACAGGTGGGCTTACCTCTCACACAGGTAGATGCGCTCACATCTCACACAGGTGGGCTTACCTCTCACACAGGTAGATGCGCTCACATCTCACACAGGTGGGCTTACCTCTCACACAGGTAGGATGCGCTCACATCTCACACAGGTGGGCTTACCTCTCACACAGGTAGATGCGCTCACATCTCACACAGGTGGGCTTACCTCTCACACAGGTAGATGCGCTCACATCTCACACAGGTGGGCTTACCTCTCACACAGGTAGATGCGCTCACATCTCACACAGGTGGGCTTACTTCTCACACAGGTAGATGTGCTCACATCTCACACAGGTGGGCTTACCTCTCACACAGGTAGATGCGCGCACATCTCACACAGGTGGGCTTACCTCTCACACAGGTGTAAAAGCTTACCTCTCACACGGGTAGAAAGGCTTACTCTCACACAGGTGTAAAAGCTTACCTCTCACACGGGTAGAAAGGCTTACTCTCACACAGGTGTAAAAGCTTACCTCTCACACAGGTAGAAAGGCTTACCTCTCACACAGGTGTAAAAGCTTACCTCTCACACAGGTAGAAAGGCTTACTCTCACACAGGTGTAAAAGCTTAGCTCTCACACAGGTAGAAAGGCTTACTCTCACACAGGTGTAAAAGCTTACCTCTCACACAGGTAGAAAGGCTTACTCTCACACAGGTGTAAAAGCTTACCTCTCACACAGTTAGAAAGGCTTACTCTCACACAGGTAGAAAGGCTTACTCTCACACAGGTAGAAAGGCTTACTCTCACACAGGTAGAAAGGCTTACTCTCACACAGTTAGAAAGGCTTACTCTCACACAGGTAGAAAGGCTTACTCTCACACAGGTAGAAAGGCTTACTCTCACACAGGTAGAAAGGCTTACTCTCACACAGGTGGAAAGGCTTACTCTCACACGGGTAGAAAGGCTTACTCTCACACAGGTGTAAAAGCTTACCTCTCACACAGGTAGAAAGGCTTACCTCTCACACAGGTGTAAAAGCTTACCTCTCACACAGGTGTAAAAGCTTACCTCTCACACAGGTAGAAAGGCTTACTCTCACACAGGTGTAAAAGCTTAGCTCTCACACAGGTAGAAAGGCTTACTCTCACACAGGTGTAAAAGCTTACCTCTCACACAGGTAGAAAGGCTTACTCTCACACAGGTGTAAAAGCTTACCTCTCACACAGTTAGAAAGGCTTACTCTCACACAGGTAGAAAGGCTTACTCTCACACAGGTAGAAAGGCTTACTCTCACACAGGTAGAAAGGCTTACTCTCACACAGTTAGAAAGGCTTACTCTCACACAGGTAGAAAGGCTTACTCTCACACAGGTAGAAAGGCTTACTCTCACACAGGTAGAAAGGCTTACTCTCACACAGGTAGAAAGGCTTACTCTCACACAGGTGGAAAGGCTTACTCTCACACAGGTGGAAAGGCTTACCTCTCACACAGGTAGAAAGGTTTACTCTCACACAGGTAGAAAGGCTTACTCTCACACAGGTAGAGAGGCTTACTCTCACACAGGTAGAAAGGCTTACCTCTCACACAGGTAGAAAGGTTTACTCTCACACAGGTAGAAAGGCTTACTCTCACACAGGTAGAGAGGCTTACTCTGAAAGGCTTACTCTCACACAGGTAGAGAGGCTTACTCTCACACAGGTGGAAAGGTTTACTCTCACACAGGTGGGCTTACCTCTCACACAGTTAGAAAGGCTTACTCTCACACAGGTAGAAAGGCTTACTCTCACACAGGTAGAAAGGCTTACTCTCACACAGGTAGAAAGGCTTACTCTCACACAGGTGGAAAGGCTTACCTCTCACACAGGTAGAAAGGTTTACTCTCACACAGGTAGAAAGGCTTACTCTCACACAGGTAGAGAGGCTTACCTCTCACACAGGTAGAAAGGCTTACCTCTCACACAGGTAGAAAGGCTTACTCTCACACAGGTCGAAAGGCTTACCTCTCACACAGGTAGAAAGGTTTACTCTCACACAGGTAGAAAGGCTTACTCTCACACAGGTAGAGAGGCTTACTCTCACACAGGTAGAAAGGCTTACTCTCACACAGGTAGAGAGGCTTACTCTCACACAGGTGGAAAGGTTTACTCTCACACAGGTGGGCTTACCTCTCACACAGGTAGAAAGGCTTACCTCTCACACAGGTAGAAAGGCTTACTCTCACACAGGTAGAAAGGCTTACTCTCACACAGTTAGAAAGGCTTACTCACACACGTAGAAAGGCTTACTCTCACACAGGTAGAAAGGCTTACCTCTCACAAAGGTGGAAAGGCTTACTCTCACACAGGTAGAAAGGCTTACTCTCACACAGGTAGAAAGGCTTACTCTCACACAGGTAGAAAGGCTTACTCTCACACACGTAGAAAGGCTTACTCTCACACAGGTAGAAAGGCTTACCTCTCACAAAGGTGGAAAGGCTTACCTCTCACAAAGGTGGAAAGGCTTACTCTCACACAGGTAGAAAGGCTTACTCTCACACAGGTAGAAAGGCTTACTCTCACACAGGTAGAAAGGCTTACTCTCACACACGTAGAAAGGCTTACTCTCACACAGGTGGAAAGGCTTACCTCTCACACAGGTAGAAAGGCTTACTCTCACACAGGTAGAAAGGCTTACTCTCACACAGGTAGAAAGGCTTACTCTCACACAGGTAGAAAGGCTTACTCTCACACAGGTAGAAAGGCTTACTCTCACACAGGTGGAAAGGTTTACTCTCACACAGGTGGGCTTACCTCTCACACAGTTAGAAAGGCTTACTCTCACACAGGTAGAAAGGCTTACTCTCACACAGGTAGAAAGGCTTACTCTCACACAGGTAGAAAGGCTTACTCTCACACAGGTAGAAAGGCTTACTCTCACACAGGTAGGAAGGCTTACTCTCACACACGTAGAAAGGCTTACTCTCACACAGGTGGAAAGGCTTACTCTCACACAGGTGGAAAGGCTTACTCTCACACAGGTGGAAAGGCTTACCGCACATTGGGAGACAGAGCCAAAACGATCATCAAAACAAACAGTCACCCCCAGAGAATCCACGTAATTCCAAATGGGTTACGAACTGTGAAAGGGATATATTCAGCGACAGCAAAAACATTTCTAAAATACATAGTACAAGCTTACGTGTCACAAATAATTTGAACACTGAATGGAACCTCAAAGGTCAAATCCTGACTGGACCCAAAGTCCACCCGGCCACTATTCAGGGATGTGATTCTTCTTTATTAAATGAAGAAACACTGATTTTATTCGACACTAAATGCCTGTACCAAAGCCAGAGGAACTTGGGTTTGTCATAAACACACACACACACACACACACACACACACACACACACACACACACACACACACACACACACACACACACACACAAACACACCAAGAGCTTTTGCACTCTCTGACAGCTGATAGCAGTAGAGAATGTTCAGCAATAAAACCAAATACTTGGGGTCCCCAAAGAGATTTGAGGAAAAAATAATTTCCTTATTACTCATGAAAGTTCAGCGGGAAAATCACAGCGCTGCATTTCATTCCAGCGGCTGGCAGACTCTGTGGGGCTTTGTGACTGTGGCTCAGACGCCTTCCAGGAAACACAACTACGCTGGGCTCAGCACGGCTGCCTCAAATGCTGACCAACGAGGAATCTGGAGTGAAACGTGTCAGAGCCCACACATGATAAATATCTGCATTTTTACCGCTGGAATCTCACACTCTCTCCAGAGCCGCCATTACTCTCCCCCAGAGCAGCCTGTCAGCCCACGTCCTCTGTGCCAGCGGGTCCCAAACGGGCGGGTACAAAACGGGCGGGAAGCGGGAGGGGTCGAGACAGGTCATGTGATGACTCATAAGTAAAATAACGTATTGTATATAACGCACTGTGCATTGGCCTTCACAGCAGTAAAACAGGCCAATGTGTACCCAGGTCATTCTAAGATGCCCATCTTCCTCTCACAGAGGAGTCAAATCGCTCACACCATGGGGAGACTTCCTGGACCAGGCCAGCTAAGTAAGGACTTACCAAACAAAGCTCACTGCATGATTGTAGCAAACGTCACATGCAGCATCATTACATTACATTACATTACATTACAGGCATTTAGCCAACGCTCTTATCCAGAGCCAATTACACAACTTTTTGCATTTATTTGTTTTCACATAGTAATGATTTATACTGAAGCCATTCAAAGGTACAACAGCAGTGTCCTACTTGGGAATCGAACCTGCAACCTTTGAGTTATAAGCTCAAACTCAACCCTACTCAACATCAAGTCCCCAGATTGGGGAGTAGTGGTTCAGCCTTTAAATACACTTAAAACAGACACCCCGCTGGTCTCCATTACACCTCCTTAACCATGACTTCACAAACACACACCCCGCTGGTCTCCATTACACCTCCGTTACCATGACTTCACAAACACACACCCCGCTGGTCTCCATTACACCTCCGTTACCATGACTTCACAAACACACACCCCGCTGGTCTCCATTACACCTCCGTTACCATGACTTCACAAACAGACACCCCGCTGGTCTCCATTACACCTCCGTTACCATGACTTCACAAACACACACCCTGCTGGTCTCCATTACACCTCCGTTACCATGACTTCACAAACACACACCCCGCTGGTCTCCATTACACCTCCGTTACCATGACTTCACAAACACACACCCTGCTGGTCTCCATTACACCTCCGTTACCATGACTTCACAAACAGGCACCCCGCTGGCCTCCATTACACCTCCGTTACCATGACTTCACAAACACACACCCCGCTGGTCTCCATTACACCTCCGTTACCATGACTTCACAAACACACACCCAGCTGGTCTCCATTACACCTCCGTTACCATGACTTCACAAACAGACACCCTGCTGGTCTCCATTACACCTCCGTTACCATGACTTCACAAACACACACCCCGCTGGTCTCCATTACACCTCCGTTACCATGACTTCACAAACACACACCCAGCTGGTCTCCATTACACCTCCGTTACCATGACTTCACAAACACACACCCCGCTGGTCTCCATTACACCTCCGTTACCATGACTTCACAAACACACACCCAGCTGGTCTCCATTACACCTCCGTTACCATGACTTCACAAACAGACACCCCGCTGGTCTCCATTACACCTCCGTTACCATGACTTCACAAACACACACCCCGCTGGTCTCCATTACACCTCCGTTACCATGGCTTCACAAACACACACCCCGCTGGTCTCCATTACACCTCCGTTACCATGGCTTCACAAACACACACCCCGCTGGTCTCCATTACACCTCCGTTACCATGACTTCACTCTGGCGTGGCCGTACTCCTCCATGTCAAACCCTCTGGTTTCCAACAGCCGTTATCTGCGGTGTGCCTGACCTCACTGTGGTAAGGCCTTCTTATCAGTGAATAATAGGCTCTCAGTGTAATCAGCTCAGGTATTAAACCCCACAAAGGGAGACAGATAAAAGAGAAAGGGACTGAGAAAATCCGCGTAATCCGCGGAAAACGAAGAAAACCGTTCCCGAAGCATCTTTGCCCTTTACAGAGCGGTATGAGCTTGTCTGAAAAGCGCACCCCTCTCTCTCTCTCTCTCTCTCTCTCTCTCTCTCTGACATCGCAAATATGGAGCGTTTAACTTATTAGTGTAATCCATTATTAGACAACGAAGGACCGCGGTAGCAGGAACGTCAATAAATGTTCACCAGAGCAGCGTATTGATTTCCAGCCAGCTTAAGGGATGGACAGAGAGAGACAGTGAGAAGCCTGGATACAAACAGATAAAATAGAAGAAGAAGAAGAAGAAGAAGAAGAAGAAGAAGAGGGTGACGGAGGGTGGGAGTGGGAGGGGGGTGGGGGAGAGGCCTCATCAATTATAAAGTGTGTTTTAGAGGGGAGGGGTCAGGCGGGAGCAGACAGCATGTGTTATACATGACAAGGAGGCAGTGACGGACAGCAGGATTAGGACAGAGCGGGCCTCTGTATTTTCCCCGAATCATCATTCCGCTCACTGGTGCACACAAGCTCCAGTCTCTGTCCAGCCAGATCACACCTGATTGGCTGCTCACCAGAGGACGGCGGAGGCAGAGGCAATGTCAAACGGCTCCCAGCACACAGCCGGGGGATGGTAACCGGGATACCGCTGGTTACCGAGATACTGGGGTGTTTCAGAACCACCTGAGAGGCAAAGGGGGGAGGGGGGGGGGGGGGTGCCAGTGGGGTGAGAGTGATGGTGGTTGTGGAGGGGGTATTTCTGGCCTTCTAAACCTTCGTAAAGGGGTGAGTTTCCGCCCCTATTTGCTGGTAGGAGAGGAGAGGGGTAGATATTGTTTTGTAGAACATCGCTCTCTTCAGACAGTAGAGTCAGAGGTGAGGGGTCCAGCTACAGCTGCCTGTTGCTGTCCTTTCCACAGCACTACAGGAGCAGGGCTGTCTGTGGCCCGAGCTCAGGGAGAGGGGAACAATTATGTAAAGCATGCGGTCTCCCGGCAATAACAATGCAGCAACAATACACACACACAAGCATGCATACTCATGCGCACACACTCACACACGCAAGCACACACACCCCCACACACACACGCACGCACACACGCGCGCACGCACACACGGGTGTGGCAAACAGCCCCTGCCATGCAACGTTTCTGAGGGGGCATTAAAATACAGCCTGTTCTGAGGGGGTATTAAAATACAGCGGGTTGTGATGGGGTATTAAAATGCAGCCGGTTCTGAGGGGGTATTAAATGCAGCCGGTTCTGAGGGGGTATTAAAATACAGCCGGTTCTGAGGCAGTAATAAAATGCAGCCGGTTCTGAGGGGGTATTAAAATGCAGCCGGTTCAGAGGGGGTATTAAAATGCAGCCGGTACAGAGGGGGTATTAAAATGCAGCCGGTTCTGAGGGGGTATTAAAATGCAGCCGGTACAGAGGGGGTATTAAAATGCAGCCGGTACAGAAGGGGTATTCAAATGCAGCCGGTTCTGAGGGGTGGCCATTTCCCATCCAAGGCCAGCTCTCCGGGGAGGTCCGAGAAGCTGCCAACAGCGCAAGCTACGACCAGCTAGGGTCAGGCAACCCGTGCACTTAACCAAAGAGGCCCAATACGGGGAGTGATGTTTGGCACCCTCTGTGAAGAGGCTGTAATACAGTCATATCTCCCTCCTCAGCACCAGGTTTATACACTTTTTTTCACATAATTGGTGCATTGAATGGGGATGAATAGAAACACTGTCTCTTCAGGTCTCCACAGTTCTGTGTGTGGTTTATGTGATCCTACTTGAACTCCAGTAGTGAGAGAGGAGTTTAATTCCCACGGGGGAGGTCTGCCAGATGACTCTCACCCCTAGAACCCACCAGACGCGCAAGCACAAGCGCACGCACACGCGCACTGCTGCGCTTCACTTCCACTCCCATGTTAACAAATTGCCACGGTTCTCACCGTCCACGCACGCACGGCAGGCGGGCGGACGGCTCGCGGGCGTGGAGCTGATTTTTCCACTCCGGGCGGAATTTTCTGGCCATCCGCATGTGCAATCTCATAGAAATACATTGTATATGTTCAATATCTGCATTATATCACCACATTTTAATGTTTTTCAACCTACTAATAGTTTTACTATTGTTAAAAATTATTTTAATACATATTATATTTTAATATAGGCCCTAATGAAAATGGGAACAGAGACAATCACCATTGTCCATTGTGGGATGAATGAAGTTAAATCAAGTCATACATTTTGCATATAACCAGTTATTCTCGTTTTATAATGCTTTTTCTTTATTATAGTATACATATATATATATATATATATATATATATATATATATATATATATATATATATGTTCAATGAATTAACCCTATGCTTACTTCTGTTTTTATTATACTGATATCACTGTATCGATTTAAGGTACTACATAATCAAAATAGCTGCTAATTCTGCTAAAATTAAATGTTTAGAACATGTTGATTACTGTCTTAAATAAATAATATTAAACGAACTTTATAAAGGAGGCATTGTCTCGTTTGCTACATTTAGCTTTAAAAAACAACATTCTATATAGTTTAGATATTTGTTTTAATATAATCAAAAGTGTGATCAAAGTAAAGTGTGATCAAGCAGTTCATGGGGTGTAGCTACCCACATTCTTCTCCTCCTCAGCAGCATTTGGAGCAAGAGGTAAACCGTAATTGCCTGCCTCATGTTTACAACTCGTATTGAAAAAAAAAAAAAAAACTACTATATTAATATTGCGAGATAAGGTAATCACTCAACTGATTTCGCTATAATGACAAAATTACATTAGCTATAGGCTACGAAGTAAAAATCAAAAAGTAGGCCATTTGCTGCCAGCCAGTGAAGACTTGTTTGTTGGTCTGATTCATGTGTAGCTATTTTCCCATGTACTATATATTGACAGTATGCAAGTTTTCATTTTAATTAACCTGTCAAGCAGTAAGACATATGTAATAGCAATATTTACTTATCCATTATTAAGCGAAGCTCACAAATCCGGAATGTAGACTGTTTGTTTGTATAGCGCGTCTCGTGTCGTTCACGGAATGCGCTCCGAAAAAGCAATAAAAGCGTTTGTGCCTTTGCGCGTCTAGTGGGTTCAGTTCTGCTCAAATCTGCGCGCGCAATAAGCGTCTGTGCGCTTGGAGCGTCTGGTGGGTTCCAGGCGTCAGGCAGAGATGCGGTACAGCTGCAATAATGACTCACGACGCGCAGTCCATCCGCTTTTAATTCCCTGCGTTAATAATCTCACACAAAGCACTTTTGCCTTTTGGATTTATTTTCGTCACCAGTAAATTGCACAGGCTGCAAATCGACCTTATTAATCACTATTTCAATAACACTATTTAAAAAAGAACTAAGAGCTGAATGTGAGCATGTAGGCAAAAATGCGCAAACTTGGATTTGATTCTCAAGAGAAGAGAATGCTCTTCCCATCCTCGGACGATTGCCCTCTAGTGGCGCGCAAGATCTTCCGCTACCATTGACTGTGCGTTTTACACAGCTGGTTTCCTAGAACGATCGATCATCCGTTGTCTGTGTATGCAGAATTATTAGACACCTACATAATTATGGAGAATAGTTTTAAATGTCTTCCACGAGGCTGCTGAAAAAAATCAAAAAGACCCTTAACATGCAACAGTCCATCTGTTATTTAACTTGCATTTCAGGTTTTCCATCTCACAGTGTGTAGTGTTAAATACAGTGTAAATGAAGCAGTGTGATAATGCAAGTATATTTCCACTCCCTGTGTAAAGCGAGCCGAGGCATGTGCCATTAAGTCTTGCCGCATGCCTGGCTAGCCCGACAGCATGGTCCTTCCCACTATACAAAGATGACGGCGAAAACTGCTCAAGCTTACATTTTATGTAGTAGTTGTTTGTCTTGGCGAATACTGAACACACAACACAAAGCATTGTTATCATTATTGTATAGTTTCTATCTAATCCCATCATTAATTTATCAATGAGGGCAGTCATATGTCGCTATCGTAAAATGTTGTCCATTAGGCTTATGTAGCGATATAAGGTTGTTATTTGTCTGCAGCTCTTAAAAAAATCATAATGAACATTAAAGATGCATGAAGGCATTTTTTCCAAAAATAAATAAAAAAAACACACTCAAGGCATTGTTCATCACATTCACGCGGACGGCTCCACTCCAGTTCTCCGCAAAGCAATTACGCCGAGCACGCGAGCAGACCCAGGGCAACTGCGCCGCTTGCAGCGTCTTTTTAAACACTCAAGTCTGTGATCTTCCTCAGAGAGAGCCGTGTACTGATCACTGAACAGCCTCGGGCGACTGAGCAAGTTTGCCCCCCGCTTTCCATCAGTCACCCCCAAGGACTATCGCTTTTTCCCCTCACTCTCCACAACGCGGAGAAAACACCCCTATTTACCCCTTTACGACACGCCTCATATAAAGGCTATCCCTAAGCGAATACTAATCCAGGCCAAATTAAAATTCACAACTTTCCACCCCGAACGCTCAAAACAGATGATTTACTTGTAGGCTGGGGCAATCGACTGTTTTACGCAACTCAACCACACCGAAAATAGCAGAGCAAAAATCAACAGAAACTTTGATTTGTAAAACTGTCACTCTTTGACATGAATACAGAAGACTGCTATGAACAAATATGGTCTGCGATACATTCTGATTAATTTAAACAGACCCAGTGATATGATCATTAAGCACACATTACCAAGAACAGCAAACATGCACGTTACATCCACGAAGATTAAACTGACTTCAGCAAACGTTGTCGAGCAAAAAAAAGACTCCGGTCACCTTACAAAAAAGGACATAATCTACATAACAGTAACACAAAAATATTTAACAAATATTTTTTTTTATCTTACCTTCTTCCGGGGCTGCCATTTCATCATATTTGTAAACCAAAAATGTCCAGCATCAAGATATTACATACACGGAAAAATGTGATTCAAGGGAGTTGCAAAAGCAAGTCATACTGCTTCGCGACTTCCTTCAATTTTGCAGCATATTTTCACCGAGAAGGGACGCATGAAGCGGGTGGAACGGGGCACGGCGGAATGCAAACGGGGACAAGCGACCGCGGCGGATAGCTACAGTCTTCGCGTCAATCCAACGTGCGAGAAAATAAGAGAGATCGTTTCTCCACAAAAGAGGTGATCTGGAACTTTACCAGGCGTGATTAATTAACGCACAGCCCATCCAAATGGCGCTTGCACGGACAGGGTGATCAGCTACATTCGGTATATCGGTCGAATCAGTGTAGCGCAGCACGGCGTCTGTGAAGACAACCCAGCCAAATCCCATTTACTGTAACAGCGGGGTGGTGAGCATATTCATTCTGTAACTTTTTGTTCACTTTGATGATCAGGATGCAAAAAATTTGACAGTATATGTGGCACTGTCTTGAAAAACACTTATATCCAGTTACGTTCGATATATTTCTCAACAAAAAAAAACACTGGACCAGAACGAAACGAAATGCAAAAAAAAAAAAAAAAACTTGAAAACAGTCGCTTTCCTTTGTTTTCTCCTGCCCGATAACTGTATTTATAACCAAACAGTATTCCAAAGACCCGTTTGATGCCTCGTCTTCCTTTGCAAGCTTGCAGTTTTAAATTCCCCGAACAAAACGTAATTCCAAGGGAGAACTCCAGAAAGAAAGTGCGACGTACGAAGCATACGCGTAGCGCGCGAGAGAGGGAGAGTGAAACCGTCGCACTGGGGGAAAAACAGCAGAAAAATCCCAAGAATTTCTGCGCGAGGAGCTGGAGGGATATCCTGCAACAGCACCAAACTGGACTACTCTACACTAATGACTTCCTTCCCTGCTTCTTCGGGCTCGAGCTTCGCTGATCTGGAGCAAGAGAGGAACGCCAACCCTGTTGGGTCATAGTGCCGCCGGCTCACAAACGCATGAAAGAGGAGAAAGGCAATTAAAAAGGACAGAATATATATTGAGGCGTGTAGAGAAGGTCATCCCGCGGAAGTCATTACACTAACAATGGACAGGTCTCTGTTCAGTGGCATGACTCATTTCCTCATTGAAAAAACGCTCCAGCAATTACCTTGGACAAGTACAGTAAACGTTTTAAATGAGCAGATAGGCCAATAGCCAAACATTATCTTAAAAAAAATAATAATAAGGAGGGGGAAAAAACCGTCTGCATTTGAGTATGTTTCAGGCTTAAGGGGGGTATCCATGTTCTGTGTAAAAGTTCTCCCCTTCACCTCTTTGGGTGGCAGTGTAGCATAGGGGTTAGGGAACTGTGCTTGTACCTCTGAGGTTGCAGGTTTGACTTCCAGGTGGGGGCACAGTCATTGTATCCTGGAGCAATTGGTAGAAACATTAAGTGCTTCAGTAAATATTCAACTGTTTAAATAGATTGGTTTTTGATGTGTTCCTGCACTTAAGTGCGTTATTTAAGTCACTGATTGGCTAAAAGGTCTGTCTCCAAGGCCTAAACTGGCTGCCGACTGAAAGGAAATGACAAAAATGAGCAGAGACTGCAGCCCTCCAGGACTGGAGTTTTAGACCCCTGGCCTGCAATGTAAATGTAAAACATGGTGATGTCATCTCCACACACAGCATGCCATGTCCTGTGAAGAACTCCTGAAATCCTTTTTTCCACAAATAAAACAACGGCAGTTCAGCAATGAAACACCCTGATTAGAAGTGGACGAATGTGGGCATCCTGTCCTTAGAGGGAGTTTGGGAATTTGGAATCTCTGGGGAGTGGGGAGGGGGGAGGAAGACTGTCATCAGCTGTTGTTCTGTCCAGAGTGAACACCCCTCCCGCCGATAAACACGCGTTTAAACACAGCACCTGCTTCACGGGCTCCATTTAAACCCAGAGCAGCCTTTCAAGCCTGATCCTCTTTTCTGTTTATCTTGGCACGGGGGCCAAGATACACCCCTCGTCTCCGTTTTTCGGGCGAATGGCTTTGATCCCCGATAATATTCTCCTCGCCTCTCGTTTCAGAATGGCAGAGGGGCTGTTGCCACGCTAAGCGCTGACAGACATGGGGAGAGGGGTGCCAGAGTTCCCTCTCTCCCCCTGAGGACACTGACAAAGACAAACCTGGGAACTGGGGAACTGGGGGACCCCCCCCACCTCCCCCAAAAGAAAAAAAAAAACTGAGGTAAAAGGTGTAAGATGCTGGCCAGACTCACTTTATTAGTGAAAGCAAAACCATCCACACCACAGCCAATTATTACCAGCTGTAGCAACACTTCAGGCTCATAACCTTACAGCACTATGAGCCTGACCAGGCTGCTCATAACCTTACAGCACTATAAGCCTGCGTCTGCCCATAACCTTACGGTACTATGAACCTGACCAGGCTGCTCATAACCTTACAGCACTATAAGCCTGCGTCTGCCCATAACCTTACAGTACTATGAGCCTGACCAGGCTGCTCATAAGCTTACAGTACTATGAGCCTGACCAGGCTGCTCATAACCTTACAGCACTATAAGCCTGCGTCTGCCCATAACCTTACAGTACTATGCACCTGACCAGGCTGCTCATAACCTTACAGTACTATGAGCCTGACCAGGCTGCTCATAACCTTACAGCACTATAAGCCTGCGTCTGCCCATAACCTTACAGTACTATGAACCTGACCAGGCTGCTCATAACCTTACAGCACTATAAGCCTGCGTCTGCCCATAACCTTACAGTACTATGAACCTGACCAGGCTGCTCATAGCCTTACAGTACTATGAGCCTGCGTCTGCCCATAACCTTACAGTACTATGAACCTGACCAGGCTGCTCATAACCTTACAGTACTATGAGCCTGACCAGGCTGCTCATAACCTTACAGCACTATAAGCCTGACCAGGCTGCTCATAACCTTACAGCACTATAAGCCTGTGTCTGCCCATAACCTTACAGTACTATGAACCTGACCAGGCTGCTCATAACCTTACAGCACTATAAGCCTGCGTCTGCCCATAACCTTACAGTACTATGAGCCTGACCAGGCTGCCCATAACCTTACAGCACTATAAGCCTGCGTGTGCTCATAACCTTACAGTACTATGAGCCTGACCAGGCTGCTCATAACCTTACAGTACTATGAACCTGACCAGGCTGCTCATAACCTTACACCACTATGAGCCTGACCAGGCTGCTCATAACCTTACAGCACTATAAGCCTGCATCTGCCCATAACCTTACAGTACTATGAACCTGACCAGGCTGCTCATAACCTTACAGTACTATGAGCCTGCGTCTGCCTATAACCTTACAGTACTATGAACCTGACCAGGCTGCTCATAACCTTACAGTACTATGAGCCTGACCAGGCTGCTCATAACCTTACAGCACTATAAGCCTGCGTCTGCCCATAACCTTACAGTACTATGAGCCTGACCAGGCTGCCCATAACCTTACAGCACTATAAGCCTGTGTCTGCTCATAACCTTACAGTACTATGAGCCTGTTTTCCTAGATCCCTGGCATCTAAAGTGTTTTTAATTAATGACCTTGTTCAAGACAATAAATTAGATTTTTTTATTCTTAACAGAGACATGGCTAGGGACAGATGGTACTGTCTCGCTAATAGAGGCTTCGCTCACAAATTACCCCTTTTCTCAAAAAATTAGGCAGAATAAGAGAGGAGGTGGCTGCTCATAACCTTACAGTACTATGAGCCTGACCAGGCTGCTCATAACCTTACAGCACTATAAGCCTGCATCTGCCCATAACCTTACAGTACTATGAACCTGACCAGGCTGCTCATAGCCTTACAGTACTATGAGCCTGCGCCTGCCCATAACCTTACAGTACTATGAACCTGACCAGGCTGCTCATAACCTTACAGTACTATGAGCCTGACCAGGCTGCTCATAACCTTACAGCACTATAAGCCTGCATCTGCCCATAACCTTACAGTACTATGAACCTGACCAGGCTGCTCATAACCTTACAGCACTATAAGCCTGCGTCTGCCCATAACCTTACAGTACTATGAACCTGACCAGGCTGCTCATAACCTTACAGTACTATGAGCCTGACCAGGCTGCTCATAACCTTACAGCACTATAAGCCTGCGTCTGCCCATAACGTTACAGTACTATGAACCTGACCAGGCTGCTCATAACCTTACAGTACTATGAGTGTGTCCAGGCTGCTCATAACCTTACAGCACTATAAGCCTGCGTCTGCCCATAACCTTACAGTACTATGAACCTGACCAGGCTGCTCATAACCTTACAGTACTATGAGCCTGCGTCTGCCCATAACCTTACAGTACTATGAACCTGACCAGGCTGCTCATAACCTTACAGCACTATGAGCCTGACCAGGCTGCTCATAACCTTACAGCACTATAAGCCTGCGTCTGCCCATAACCCTACAGTACTATGAACCTGACCAGGCTGCTCATAACCTTACAGTACTATGAGCCTGACCAGGCTGCCCATAACCTTACAGCACTATAAGCCTGCGTGTGCTCATAACCTTACAGTACTATGAGCCTGACCAGGCTGCTCATAACCTTACAGTACTATGAACCTGACCAGGCTGCTCATAACCTTACAGCACTATGAGCCTGACCAGGCTGCTCATAACCTTACAGCACTATAAGCCTGCATCTGCCCATAACCTTACAGTACTATGAACCTGACCAGGCTGCTCATAACCTTACAGTACTATGAGCCTGACCAGGCTGCTCATAACCTTACAGCACTATAAGCCTGCGTCTGCCCATAACGTTACAGTACTATGAACCTGACCAGGCTGCTCATAACCTTACAGTACTATGAGCGTGTCCAGGCTGCTCATAACCTTACAGCACTATAAGCCTGCGTCTGCCCATAACCTTACAGTACTATGAACCTGACCAGGCTGCTCATAACCTTACAGTACTATGAGCCTGCGTCTGCCCATAACCTTACAGTACTATGAACCTGACCAGGCTGCTCATAACCTTACAGTACTATGAGCCTGACCAGGCTGCTCATAACCTTACAGCACTATAAGCCTGCGTCTGCCCATAACCCTACAGTACTATGAACCTGACCAGGCTGCTCATAACCTTACAGTACTATGAGCCTGACCAGGCTGCTCATAACCTTACAGCACTATAAGCCTGCGTCTGCCCATAACCTTACAGTACTATGAACCTGACCAGGCTGCTCATAACCTTACAGTACTATGAGCCTGACCAGGCTGCTCATAACCTTACAGCACTATAAGCCTGCATCTGCCCATAACCTTACAGTACTATGAACCTGACCAGGCTGCTCATAACCTTACAGTACTATGAGCATGTCCAGGCTGCTCATAACCTTACAGTACTATGAGCCTGACCAGGCTGCTTATAACCTTACAGTACTATGAGCATGTCCAGGCTGCTCATAACCTTACAGCACTATGAGCCTGACCAGGCTGCTCATAACCTTACAGTACTATGAGCATGTCCAGGCTGCTCATAACCTTACAGCACTATGAGTCTGACCAGGCTGCTCATAACATCACAACACTATGAGTCTGACCAGGCTGCTCATAACCTTATAGGACTATGCGCCTCACCAGACTGCTCATAACCTGACAGTACTATCAGCCTGACCAGGCTGCTCATAACCTTACAGTACTATGAGTCTGACCAGGCTGCTCATAACCTTATAGCACTATGCGCCTGACCAGACTGCTCATAACCTTACAGTACTATCAGCCTGACCAGGCTGCTCATAACCTTACAGTACTATGAGCATGTCCAGGCTGCTCATAACCTTACAGTACTATGAGCCTGACCAGGCTGCTTATAACCTTACAGCACTATGAGTCTGACCAGGCTGCTCATAACCTGATAGCACTATGAGCCTGACCAGGCTGCTCATAACCTTACAGTACTATGAGTCTGACCAGGCTGCTCATAACCTTATAGCACTATGCGCCTGACCAGACTGCTCATAACCTGACAGTACTATCAGCCTGACCAGGCTGCTCATAACCTTACAGTACTATGAGTCTGACCAGGCTGCTCATAACCTTATAACACTATGCGCCTGACCAGACTGCTCATAACCTTACAGTACTATCAGCTTGACCAGGCTGATCATAACCTTATAGCACTATGCGCCTGACCAGGCTGCTCATAACCTTATAGCACTATGCGCCTGACCAGACTGCTCATAACCTTACAGTACTATCAGCCTGACCAGGCTGATCATAACCTTATAGCACTATGTGCCTGACCAGACTGCTCATAACCTTACAGCACTATGAGACTGACCAGGCTGCTCATAACCTTACAGTACTATGAGCCTGTGGCTACCTATAACCTGACAGTACATTACAGAGCCTGACCAGGTTTACACTCTGATGTGAGATAAGTTTCTGCACATCTTCCAGAGATGTGCTTTACTAATAAACTAATGGGCAGTGACGTCTTCTGATGAATCATTATCTTGTGTAGGCAGGGCTCCAATTGGAACAGCAATATAGCAAACTCATCCACTGACCTATATTGAAATGCTGGCTAAAACCTACTAGAGCCAATCAGATTACAGGAAATTAATTTCACAAACTGTAACGTCCCATCCCTCTTGGGTGAAGAATAGGTGATGGCAGGACCTACGGAAACTGCCTCAATCCTCAGTCACCTGACCTTTTAGACTATATCTGTCATGTCTCTTTTTTATTTTACATTACATAACATTACAGGCATTTATCAGACTCTCTTTTCCAGAGTGACTTGCACATTTATACAGTTGGATATTTACCGAAGCAACGCAGGTTAAGCTGCTTGCTCAAGGGTACAATGTCCCTACGTGGGAATTGAACCTGCAACCTTTGGGTTATAAACCCAGTTCTCTGACCATTATGCTGCACTACTACCCTTTACAGACTCACTGGTCAGTCCATAGAGACTGCACTCACACCCCATGCCTGGAAGATGTAGGCCAGTTAATTGAATGCACTGCCACTACAGAACCCGTACCAGCAGTCACGCTCCACTGCCACTACAGAACCCGTACCAGCAGTCACGCTCCACTGCCACTACAGAACTGTACCAGCAGTCACGTTCCACTACCACTACAGAACCCGTACCAGCAGTCACGCTCCACTGCCACTACAGAACCCGTACCAGCAGTTAAGCTCCACTGCCACTACAGAACCTGTACCAGCAGTCACGCTCCACTGCCACTACAGAACCCGTACCAGCAGTTAAGCTCCACTGCCACTACAGAACCCGTACCAGCAGTCACGTTCCACTGCCACTACAGAACCCCTACCAGCAGTTAAGCTCCACTGCCACTACAGAACCTGTACCAGCAGTCACGTTCCACTGCCACTACAGAACCCGTACCAGCAGTCATGCTCCACTGCCACTACAGAACCTGTACCAGCAGTCACGCTCCACTGCCACTACAGAACCCGTACCAGCAGTCACGCTCCACTGCCACTACAGAACCTGTACCAGCAGTCACACTGAGTTTTCTGCTTGTATGCGCTGTGTAATTATTTTTATTCTATTGGGAGATAAAAAGAAGGCCTTCTTGGGGACAGAGAGTTGACACCAACAATGTGAGATGAATTCCTGTGTCGTTTGGTCCGAAACTATAGCGTCAGCTTGTTTGAAATATTTTAACTCATTAGATGCTGGTAAAAAATTTTTACAACAATCCCGTAGAATCTTCAAGAAATGTGTTAATTACAAAAAGGCCCAGTCATATGAAAACAGAATTTCATTCTGACCACTGCTGAAACTACAAGTTTCTTTCAAAATCGTCATTAATCTGCAGGAATTTGTTTGGTGTCTAAAGGTTTAAAGCGTTTTCAAACAATTGTTTGACCCAGGTCTGGTGTGCACACGACCGTCAATCAGCAGGCCCTGTACGTTCCCAAGAACCAAGGTCCGAAAGAGAGAGAGAGGGGAGGGGGGGGTGGGAGGGCGCAGAACTGGGATGAAAATGGAGGAGGTCAAAGGACAGCCTCTGATCAGTACAGACAGGCCGGGAAAGATGCCTCTCTCTCCGCTAGGTTTTTAAAGACGGTCGGTTACCTGGGAATCAGTTGCCACGGCGATAAAGAATACAGATATGCGCATGATACTTTTCATCCAGCCCTTTTAACTCTGGAGATGATCCCAACCCACAGGCTCTGTAGTCACCCCACCCATCCCCACACAGAAAAGAAGGTCATGCCCAGAAACGTCCTGAACAAACAATAAATACAGGCAGAGGAGCACAGATTCGGCAAATGTGCACAAAGACAGTGATCGCCAGTGCACCATAGATTTCTCCCCAGATTCACATTTCTTCTGTGCCTGTGAAAAGAATAACAGAACATAACCGGTGGCGATAAGCCTGGTTGTGACCACTTTGCTTGCCATTGCACCCTCTAGTGTTAAAACTGTTCCTGCAGTTCACTGCCGACTACCTTCAGTGTTGAACTGGAGCCCTTGCTGTAAAGGGGCGTGACGTGTGAGGTAGGAGGAGCCAAATGCAGCAAGGGGATTATTTAAGCCTTAAGGCCACTAAGGCGGAAAACCCCGCAGATAAGGGAGGAGACAATACAACGAACACGCCTACAGACGCTACCAACCGGCTCACTGTCACACGCCAATAAGTAGAAGCACAAGGACAGGTCTCTGAATAGCCAGAAATAATACGCGCCCTGTCTCGGTAACGAGACACATAAGAACGGGCGTTTAGCGTAAAGGCACAAATAAATACACAGTCAACAAATACTGCAAAATGATACGATTGTTTATGAGGAGGCGAAAGAAACAGATCTAACGTTCCAGGGCTACTCTCAGACTCGTAGTCACACACAAACATGCCCACAACATCGCCCAATCTTCCCTATAGGAAGACATGTACCGAAGGACGAAACGGAACTACAGTTCCGAACAAAATCGTCAAAAGCTCCATGTACGGAGACAGGTACCGAATAGAGCAAACAGGACAGCTGTACCGGACATTTACCGGCTAAAAAGACTAACGTGAGATTACTAGAAAATAAACGCCCTGCCTCACCATACATAGGAATGTAACGAGGCGAACAGGAACAGAGATTTAACGTTCCAAGGCTACTTTCAAAGACTCGTTTGTCAATTGCAAAACATATCCACAACATCGCCCAATCCTACCTATAGGAAGACATGTACCGAAAGACGAAACCGGACCATAGTTCCGAACAAAATCGTCAAACTCCATGTACGGAGACAGGTACCAAAAGGAACGAACAGGACAGGCTGCACCGGACAGTTACCGGCTAAAAGACCAAAACGAGTTAGTATAAAATAAACGCCCTGCCTCTCCATGATGAGAAATATAACGAGGCAAACAGGAACAGGGATTTAACGTTCCATGGCTATTTTAATAGGCTCACAGTCAAATGCAGAAAACAAAGGGGTAAACGCCCAATCTCCCAGGGGGAAGAAACATTTTACAGGCGAGCCGACGGAGCACCGTCGTCCCATAACTTTACTATCCAAATTGACCAACACAAACTTAATCGAAAATAGCAAGCACTGCCTTTCAATATAATATAAAACCCTGACTCACAACAAAGGGGAACGTAGTCCACGAGAAGGAGACAAAACAGGGAACAAACGTACCGAAGCTACTAACTGGCTCACAGTAACACGGAAATGAGTAGAAGCAAAACGCCAGGTCTCTCAGTAAGAAAACCAATCAAAGGCGAAAATGGAACAAATAACTGCTACTCTATACTTCTATGAGCTAAGTAACTAAGTAGAAGCGAAATGCCCGATCTCCCTATGGGAAGACATGTACCGAAGGGCGAACAGAACTACAGTTCCGAACAGAATCGCCCAAAACTCCATATACGGAGAAAAGCACAAAAAGACGAAATAGAGCAGAGATCCGCGGTCCCATACTTCTACGAGATAAGTAACTAAAGAGCCAGCAAGAAATAAGCCCTGCCTCAGCAAGCCCTGCCTTTAGGCGAGTAGCCCAAATGGTACGAATAACTCACAGCCAACAAAACACCACAGTACAAAACAATAAACAAACAATCTCGATGCCCCAAACGAAGGAAACGGGAGGCTTAAATATCTCTCAAGGTGACCACGCACAGGTGTGGACGATAACAGAAGCTCCGCAATCCAAGCAGGGCGGAGCAAGCATCCTCGCGTGGCCACCAAGGAAAACGACCGCATAGGGAAAAGGGTTAAAAACCATGACACTTGCACACACGCACACACACACACACAAATATACATCTACAAGTGGGACAAGTGTGTGAGCGGAGGGTATCATTTAAATTTTTTATTGCCACACCCTCCATCTGCAACAGTTTAAGAAAAACTGTCACACATAAATTAGTAAAGCAGAAATACAAATGAGAACATTAATTTAAAAAAATGTTTTGCCTGAGAGAACTAATCCTCAAATGTAAAACTATGAAATATTTATATTGCAGTATATTATCTAAATAATTTTGATGTGGGGCCCATTGGGCTGTCTCTAAAGAGGCATTTCAAAGCTGAAGTGCACCCAAAACTCTCAGCTGAGCCCCAGTCCTCAATGGGGTCAAGGGGGTTAGGGGTCAGAGGTCAGGTAGGGAGCAGGGGTCATATAAACTAAACGGGAGGCGCAGCAGGCTGCGAGGGGCCCATATGGTCACTGAGACAAAGCGGTAACCCAAAATGGCATTAAAGGTGCACTTAAGTCCAAATCATCCACTCCAATGGATATAAATGAACTGTCATTGTGCGCTGGTGTCAGAGCGTACAGATGTCAGCGGACCTCCACGTGCCGACCAGCGACCGCGACACGTTTGAGCGCCTCTGCAGCCATGCGATCAGCCCCCCCCCACCCCCCCCCTCCTCAGATCAGTTCAATCAACATGTTCCGTGGCATTGAATACCCACAGAACACATGACCAAAGTCTATTATGCAAATACAACCATAAGATATACTTTTTAACCACTGAAGTAAAATGCAAGTACAACTATATATATGGAGATGTTATCTAATGAACACAAATAAATGCAATAATGATACAAGCGGTAACTGCAACAGAAAGAAATAATCTGCCTCTAAATTAAAAATAATAAGTGTAATACATATTTATGAATTTTCTCATAACATTTCTATAATATATTCCCCTTGCCCTCTCTCTCTCCCTCCCTCCCTCCCTCTCCACAAATAACCACCATGACTGTTCACTTACTAAACAAACTTCCTGTAAGTAGCACAAGGGGGTGGAGTTTATGATCAATTACAGATAATTTCCACACAGGTGTCAGGATGGATGGCGAGTGGAAGAGCTGCTGATACGTGATAGGGCAGGAAATGTCCTGCTAACCCTGTCTCTTGGGGCAACACTGCAGCCAATCATAGGTACGCAGACAGTACAGGCACAGTGGAGATGCGTCCCTACAATAAAGATGCACCATTACAATAAAGATGTGCCCCTACAATAAAGATGCATCCCTACAATAAAGATGCACCCCTACAATAAAGATGTGCCCCTACAATGAAGATGCACCACTACAATAAAGATGTACCCTTACAATAAAGATGCACCCCTACAATAAAGATGCGCCCCCACAATAAAGATGCACCCCTACAATAAAGGATACGGAGACGTGAGAAAGAAGACACACATGACGTGACACATGACACACTCCCTAACGTCTGCTTTCCTTTAATTACCTTTATTAGAGAAACAGGCGATAATGTCCTTTTCCAGAGGAACCACTACTCCAGGCCTGGCCCTCCGCGCATTATGCTTCATCCGCTACCCAACGGGGAATGGAGCAGACAAACGCCAGCCTTTGATGTCGCTTGGGCAACTGCCAATCAGAGGCACCCCTTCGGCAGGCACCAAATCAGAGGATTAACCCAGATTCTGTTTTTACGGTCCGTCCCTCCCTCCCTCGGCATCGCTTCTCTGCCCACACACCTGCTCCGGACCCTGCGCTGGTGTCAGGCCCGGCTCGGCCTTTCCTCATGGGACACAGCAGGGCCTTGCAGGTTTAACTCCAGAACATCTGCGCAAACATTATCGTACCTGGCCACGCCCCCTAATCAATTTTCAGAAGGTGAATCAAATTGGAATGTTCTGGCTCCAATCATTGGAATGAAAGGGCTTGTTTAGAATAAACAGAGCTGCTGGGTCTGTAAAACCTATGGTAACACCTCCAGCCAGTGCAGTAGCTATCCCATCAGCCCACAGTGTAGAGAGAGTGGGGCTGTTACAGACCAGGCACTGGAGACAGCCTGCTGCTCAGACGTACGGCTCTCTGGGGACATGTGGGCGGACCCTCCCTAGCACTGCATATGAGGTCTCTCTTCCAATCAGATTACAGCCTTCAAACCTAATCTGAGCTCTTGCAAGCTTCAACTGCTCATGTCAAAAAGGGCTGTCACTGTGTGTGTGTGTGTGTGTGTGTGTCTGTGTGTGTCTTACAGCAGAGAGCACCGCTGAGTTGCTCCTGCTTCCACAGTTGCAGTAGTCTGAATGAGCCCATTATAATTCAATAACGGCCCGTTTTAATTGCACTGCTATTGTTCCTGAGAAGTAAATGTCACAGCAGAGAAACACCCCCCCCCACTCCGTCTCTACCCCTAATCCACCCACCCTATCCTGGGCTCATCCGTGTCCCACATCGCCAGGAATGAGAGCTGAAGTACCCACTCCCGAAATCAACCAC
>CM056376.1:29418150-29440932 GCA_029718625.1 Synaphobranchus kaupii | reverse complement strand
AAAGGGCATGAACACAATCTCTTACATTGAATTCACCCAGACCTGCGTACACACCCTGCAAAACACAAAAAATTTGGGGTCAGGGCCAAAAAAAAGACTGGGAAGTTCAAAAAACACCTGTTTGGAACATTCCACAGGTAAACCGGTGATGCTTATCATGACTGGGTATAAAAGGATATCCAAAGACTCTTGATATCTTATTTTCAGGTACTCTTACAAGTGATACTATAACATCTCTGCATTTGAATGGATCTCTATGGGAATTGGCGGGTGGGACTAGATTCAGCAGTAAATTACACAGGGATAGTATGGAACCCATGGTTGCGTGGTTCCATGGTGTTTATACTTGCGTACTATTGTTTGTACAGACGAACGTGGTACCTTCAGGCATTTGGAAATTGCTCCCAAGGATGAACCAGACTTGTGGAGGTCCACAATTTTCTTTCTGAGGTCTTGGCTGATTTAGTTAGATTTTCCCATGATGTCAAGCAAAGAGGCACTGAGTTTAAGGTAGCCCTTAAAATACATCCACAGGTACACATCCAATTGACTCAAATAATGTCAATTAGCCTATCAGAAGTTTCTAAAGCCATGACATCATTTTCTGGAATTTTTCAAGCTGTTTAAAGGCACAGTCAACTTAGTGTATGTAAACTTCTGACCCACTGGAATTGTGATATAGTGAATTAAAAGTGAAATAATCTGTCTGTAAACAATTGTTGGAAAAATGACTTGTGTCATGCACAAAGTATATGTCCTAACTGACTTTCCAGCACTATAGTTTGCTAACATGAAATCTGCGAGGTGGTTAAAAATGAGTTTTAATGACTTCAACCTAAGTGTATGTAAACTGTAATCTGTAATTTGTTGGCTTGGAAGACATTTTACCCAGAGAAACTTACACATTTGATTTTAAAAAATTTTTTTTTTGGCAAACTTACACCTCTACACCTTGTTCTATACACAGATATATATAGATGAATACCTCTGCTCAAAGATTCAACAGCAGTGCCTCACCTGGGAAGCAAACCTGCAAGCACTGATTTACAAACACCATTCCATAACCACTACTCTATTTACACCTATATATACGTATATACCTGTTATACCCGTGATTAAGTTCAGGTTAAGGCTTTGGTACAAAGGTCGTGTGAAATACATATTAAGTGTATTGAAAATACTGTCACTGATATTCCTGAATACACGAGTACTACACGAGTGTAAGGATGTAATGACTGGTGCAAATGAGACTGACACAATTAAAAAGACATGATGCATTTGTTTAGATCTGCGTGTTGTTGTGCCAACTTTGTAACCTTGGAAACAGAAGGACCTGAGGCAATTTAGAGGGAGAACAGTGCCTATTATTAACCGCGAGTCATTATTTCACTTCATGATGTGCCAATGTACTATAGGTATAGTAACACTGCATTATACACGGGTCTGTAGATTACGTCTAATGAGCTGGATGGAATGCATCCCAGACAGGGGATTGATGGATGTTTTCAGAAGCCTAATATGAAATATTAGGCAGAGGCGTTGTGGTGTCATACTTCATGAATGTAAACAGTGAGACGTCATTCATGATGAGAACGTGTTGGGGGGGGGTGACCACCCATTTTGACTTTGTGAGCTGTGGGCGTCTCTGTGTGAGACAGGGTGCAGACAGAGAGTCTGGGGCCTGTGGGGGGGGGGGGGGGGGGGGTGGTGGTGGGGATGGGGGGTAATGAGAGTTCCTAATTAACAAGCCACTCCATATCTCTGAGTTACAGAGAGCAGCTCTGACGTGCCTCTCTGACACACACACACACACGCACACACACACTCGCGCACACATACGCACACACTCGCAAACACACACACTCTTTTACAATTTCAGACCATAGTTAAACACACACAAAAGGTCCCACATTTTTTAAATGTCAGGGATGTATTAGACCTTCTACCTAATCAGTGCCTACGTCCCTACTCCATACATAGCAAACACACAGACCTGTGTCCACATGCAGATATATATATACGCGTGTACTATTCGCACTCAAACACACGCACACACACACTCGCGCACACATACGCACACACTCGCAAACACACACACTCTTTTACAATTTCAGACCATAGTTAAACACACACAAAAGGTCCCACATTTTTTAAATGTCAGGGATGTATTAGACCTTCTACCTACTCAGTGCCTACGTCCCTACTCCCTACATAGCAAACACACCATTGAAAACACACAGACCTGTGTCCACATGCAGATATATATACACGCGTGTACTATTCGCACTCACACACACACACACACACAGACATGTGTAGTATTCATACACACAAACACACATATACACACACACACACACACACACACGTAGTATTCACATTCACACACACACACACACACACACACACACACACACACACACACACACACACACACACACACACACACACACGCACACACACACACAGCTTTCTCCCACAGGCACAAGCAGAAGCTTCTGGTACAGGGGACAGGTTGTGTTCCAGTTGTCTCTCCCTGGATCCCACCCCCTTATGAATATTAATGATTTTACAGGGAAGGAAGGGTCAGAGGTCAGAGCACTGGCTGTTGGCCACTTTTATTACCAACAGTCCTCCTTGTACAGGACAAAGGGGGATCATTCCAAATTTCATCAGATCTGCGTTGTGATTGGGCCACTCCCCCGAAGGGTGGAGATATAGCTCAGATCAATATAGAAGGCGGAGAAGGGATGAGAGCCCCAAGGGATGGGATGAGAGAGAGAGAGAGAGAGAAAGACGCTGCATTACAGCGCAATGTCAGGCTGATATATAGATGAGACACACCTGCCCAGGCCACCTCAGCTCCTCGGAGATCACCCCTCTGTTGATTTAATTTACAGAGCATTACAGATAGAATCTGCAACTGTTTACACCACCAAACAAGAAGCAAATCCCATAAGCGTTAAGGCCTGGGGCTACAAGCTAACTAACCCCCAGGGCTAAAAAGAACACACGTCTGACAGGAGAGAGGTCACGGATACTCAACATGTATCACATGGCCCGACTCAGGTACAGGTTAACCTGGTGAGGTGGGGCTTCATTAAACGAGCACCTGGGAATACTAATATTACATAGCACATTTTTCACATTAAATCAAAAACACTAGTAGTAAATCAGAGTCCCCTTAATGAGCAGGAGTTTTGATAAAGACGTGTGATTATTATTATTCCTTTTGTTTTTCTGTACTTTATTATTTCCTATCCTACCAATTACTGGAATGAACAGAAGGCTGTTTATCCACAAAGGGGACCAAACGATCCATAACTTATGTAAAGGGGGTCGTGCAAAGAAGGCGCCTTCTCTTGAAAACTGCGTTCAATAATTCATCAGAGCTGGATATCGATGAAACGGGCCGACATATTGTTTAAATCAACACAGCAGTTTAAAAAGCAGTTGGATTTAATCTGCGATATAGAAACAAGAAGGAAATCAGTAATAACAGTAATAACAGAGCGGTGTATTGTACAGAGACCCAGTGGTCCTCACAGGCCTACATAACGGACCACAATAAGGAAACAAGCATGTGTGTGTGTGTGTGTGTGTGTGTGTGTGTGTGCGCGTGTGTGTGTGTGTGTGCATGTAAATTGCATATGTGCATACAGTGTTTCCCACAGGATTTTCTGAAACTGTGGTGGGTGGACCCTGAACTGTCTAGGGGGGTCCGGGGACGTGCCCCCCCGGAAGAAAATTAAATTAATTTCAACAGCTAAATGTATCAATTTGGTGCTCTTTGAGATTAAACTTTTAAGACTAGATCCACAATTTTTAGTTATTGGAACATGGGGAATGGACCATGTGAAATAAATACAATTTTGGTTAGCTGACTTTTTTGGATATCAGCTAGCTAACATGCACAAACGTTGTCTGATGAAAAATGTTCATGAAGTTATGGTCAGCTTACAAGACTATACAGAAACTACCACAATGCATGTTAACCTGTTCTGCCCCAAACCTGCAGCCCTGTATTAAGTGGGACTGAACTTGAAAACTAGCCTACAATAAAAAGAAAGAAATAAAAAAACAAGTTCAATAAATACTTGTTTATTGACAAGAAAGCCTCTGAATCTGATTGGCTGGCTATTAAAAGTTTGCTACCTTGATTCTTCCTCTTCGTCTTCTCTAGGCTATGTCTTTTCTTAGTAAAGTACTTTAAAAAGGTAGATCCTGTTATATCACGTGGAAGCCAAACGAGTGGGGCAACGACAGAGATGCTTAAAAACTGCACTGAAGGGAAATGGAGAAAACCCTGTCTTGAGCACAACAGGTTGCGTTACATTGTGCTGATATATCCCTTGAATAACATCTGTATTATCTTCCACGAGATACTACAATATACATAAACTAGTATATATTTTATTTTGTTTTGCTTCTCAAGTTAGCAAGCAAGATAACATTAGCATGCTAGCTAAAGTTGTACAAAGTTGTTACATTAGCTTATGAAAAATTAATATCGTAACAGTCGAGAGCTTGGCTCGCTTGATGCTTGAACAATATATCCATTATAGTGTAGGCTACTACAGAGGGTTTAACTTTCACAAACATACTAACCACATCTAATCTCCTCATAATCGTGAGGAGAGCTGGGTATCATTTGAAATTTTTCGATACCGGTCCCGATACCGATACCTGGTGTAAATAAGCCAAAACCTCTCAAATGCTTCAGCGTTTAATGTTGTCAACTCAAACAGATGTATACAATGAAGAAAATGAAGCTTTAAATCAAGAAAAAAAAAAACAAGAAAACAAGAAAGAGTTCCCCTGGTGGGGCGAAAGATTTGGTACTTAACAGATAATTTTAGAAATTTTTGGCAAAAAGTACAAAAAATTGGCACAAATACTTTTTCAATACTTAGGACAGTTTTCGATACTCGATGCTACGGACATGATTCGCTCGGTGCTCAAAAAGTCATTTGATACCCAGCCCTAGTGAGGAGATACAGCCTCTGTCTCAGAGATGCACTTGCGTATTTGTGGGACGGTCTATGCATGTGCGTTTGTGTGAAGCAGGGCGGAGGGGCAGTGAGTGATGAGAGTGATGAGAGCCAGAGAGGCGTTTTTTGAAGCAACAGGACTACAGTACGCACATACAACTATTTTTATTTTTGATATCTTTTTTTGATCAATTTGAAACTGTGGCGGTAGAAATTAAACTGTGGCGGGCCGCAGTTATGGGAAACACTGGCATATGTGCATACGTGTTTGTGTGTTCATGTGCATTTGTGTGTTTTGTGTGTGTGTGCGTTGTGTGCCTGGGTTGTGTACATGCGTCTTTGTGTATGTGCATGTGTGTCTGTATTGTATGTGTATGCTTGAATTTGTGTGTATTTGTATGCTTCTGTGTATGCATGTATATGTGTGTATGTATGATATTTGCCTGTATTTTGTGTGTGTGTACGAGAGAGAGAGAGAGACACCTAACCCCCCACCAATTAATATATACTGTATTTGTTTTAAATATTATATTTAATTATATAACATATTAACTAACCCCTATACACAGCCCTGAGGATGATGCTAACACTAACCCCTATACACAGCCCTGAGGATGATGCTAACATTAACCCCTATACACAGCCCTGAGGATGATGCTAACACTAACCCCTATACACAGCCCTGAGGATGATGCTAACACTAACCCCTATACACAGCCCTGAGGATGATGCTAACACTAACCCCTATACACAGCCCTGAGGATGATGCTAACATTAACCCCTATACACAGCCCTGAGGATGATGCTAACACTAACCCCTATACACAGCCCTGAGGATGATGCTAACACTAACCCCTATACACAGCCCTGAGGATGATGCTAACACTAACCCCTATACACAGCCCTGAGGATGATGCTAACACTAACCCCTATACACAGCCCTGAGGATGATGCTAACACTAACCCCTATACACAGCCCTGAGGATGATGCTAACATTAACCCCTATACACAGCCCTGAGGATGATGCTAACACTAACCCCTATACACAGCCCTGAGGATGATGCTAACACTAACCCCTATACACAGCCCTGAGGATGATGCTAACACTAACCCCTATACACAGCCCTGAGGATGATGCTAACACTAACCCCTATACACAGCCCTGAGGATGATGCTAACACTTAACCCTATACACAGCCCTGCGGATGATGCTAACACTAACCCCTATACACAGCCCTGAGGATGATGCTAACACTAACCCCTATACACAGCCCTGAGGATGATGCTAACACTAACCCCTATACACAGCCCTGAGGATGATGCTAACACTTAACCCTATACACAGCCCTGCGGATGATGCTAACACTAAGCCCTATACACAGCCCTGAGGATGATGCTAATGCTAACCCCTATACACAGCACTGAGGATGATGCTAATGCTAACCCCTATACACAGCCCTGAGGATTCTCCATTGTTTTGAGAGGTAGACTTGTGGAGGGCCACAGCGTCTCATAGTTTTTGGTGCGTTTCTGCACTGAGATAATTAATTGCAGTCAAAAAAACTGGCACACAGTCCACACACCTTGCTTCTGAAGCATCAAACTGACTGAAGGATTACAGCAGCGTGCAGAAATACATAAATTAGGCATTCCAAATTGGGAGAAAATGGGTGTAAATTTTGTAAAAAGATAACACTGATTTTTCACAAGTGCTCTTGACCTGGACACACAAACACTCCCTCGTGTTTTGTGACGAGCACCGCCGAGAGAAAGAACAATGCTAACCTAATGGAGAGATACAGCTAAGCACACAAGCGCTACATTTGTCTTTCGGATAATAGGCTATACATTATTATCAGATAATAATATCCACAAACAACACAATATTATCACCCCTCAGCCAATTACACATTACACCAACACAACAATAATTAACGCCCAAATCCCGGCACAATGAATCAACGCTGCATTTTACAATGTGCAATTATCTATATGTGAAAAAGAATCTGAACCGCATGACAAAACCAGGTTCTGTCGCTATAAATAATCCTGATAGGCTACAGCACACGTCAACAGAATATAATTTTATTAATGCATAATTAACAGTCAGTCACAGCTGGTTTGTTAATTTATTCTTTAAATATGCTAAAATTAAAAACTTAGGGTGTGGGCTTACTGAAATAATAGTAAGACAATTTCTGATAAATCAGTGCTGATGTTAAACACTCGTAATATGACTACAGTTAGTTTCATGTGATGGACTTGTTTCCACGGTAGTCCTCAACAGAGCAGGCATGCTTCACATCATTGGCCCAGAATAAATACAGAAAGGGGAGAGGCGGGGGAGGGGGGGGAGAGGGGGAGCAATGCCTGGGGTGCTGTCACCCACTCGCTCCCTTGCACCTGATGCAGCGAGTTTAATATAAACAGCGTGATCTCCCAGCATGCCGATGCCTGGCGGAGTGTGAAAGGAGGAGAGTGGTGTCTGTTTTACACCTCCGGGGAAAGATGCGTGGGGGGTGCTGGGGGAGGGAAGAGGCTTCATTCATAACTGAAAATGGTTTGATAACCCGCCACGCTGGATGTTCCCGCTATCAAGCTAAACAAGGTCGGAAGAGTTTCATTTTCCCCACTAGGAGGAGCAAGGCGTATCCCGCGGTATGCTAACGCTTCATGCCATTAATCACTTCCAGGGTGGAGCTTGTAAGTGTCGCTCTTGGCGACCGTTTGATCCGATGGCGGCGGCGGGGGAACCAAAACTGCACGCAGCAGTGGACAAGCAGGGCACAAAAACAACAGACACAACAGCAACAAAGTGAGGAATTAATTTAACAGCCCTTAAATCTCAGGGCCTGCACCAACAAAACATACACAAAATAGACGCAGGGAAAAGAGGAGCTAATGCACATTACGATTTACATTAAAGAAAGTCAATAAAAGAAGATGTGGGGGTGTTTTTGAGACTGACCCAGAGTGAGAACACAGAGAGAGAGAACCCAAAGACAGAGAGAACCCAAAGAGAGAGAACAGCGAGAGAGAAGACCCAGAGAGAGAGAGAGAGAACCCAGAGAGAGAACCCAAAGAAAGAGAACCCAGAGAGAGAACCCAAAGAGACAGGGCTAGCTTGGGGAAGGAGGGAGTCCAGTGGGAAGAGATGTGAAGGAGGTTTCTGGACCTTGAGGATAGTTTGATGGTGGAGTTTTTCTGATTGGTCACAAGGGGAGGAGGGAGGAGAGAAGAGAGATTTTTTTGCAGTTGAAGGAGCACCTCCCACAGAAGAGAGGGGGTGAAAGGAGAAGAAGAAAGAGAGGGAGGAGGGTGAGAAAAGGGTGAGGGGAAAAGGGAAGAGGGGATGCAGAAAAGCGATTTACACTGAAGGGAAAATAAAAAGTTTTGCCTATTCCAGAACAAGGTATCAATTTAAAATAATTATTGTTTTAAAAAAAACCAAGACTCAATCCTGCCCTTGCCTTCCCATGCCACGCCCATCCCCTCTGGCACCACAGGATTTCAGGAATTATCTCAGCCTATGGCTCCCGGCAAAACGCTCCCAGGCACCAATCAACTAGGTTAAAGTGGCATTATAGGATTAATCAGCCGGATAGAACAGGTGTTAATCCCTCAAAGTGCCTGTTTGGACCGCATTTCCCAGCACTCTCTTCTGCCTCATCCTCACAGACTCCAGTAGGCCTGACTCAGGACTCTTCCTGTTCCAGGTGGATTCTGAGCCCTACGTTGAGTATGTTTCCCCAGTCACAGGTGGCAAGAGCACTCACAAGGGAATTATCCTTCGCACATCGCAATTAGAGGGTTTGCAGTTCATAAATATGCTTTTGATCTCTCCTGCAGAAAAACACAAATGATTTGGCGTCGCGGTCTTTCTGGGCTGGATAGGCTTGATGCCAATGTTTGATGTTTGTTGTCGGTTTTGAAACTGCGGCCATCTCCCGCTGTTTCGGAACAACAAGAGATTCGATTAGCCCACCGAGTTAAAGACCCCAGGCAACAGCCAAAGGAAGTAATCATATGCTGATTGCTTCTTCTGAAGGCAGCGTTATATTCCATAGCTCACTAGCGTCTCTGAACTTCAGAAGCACATCAGAAACATACTACACCCCCCCCCCAACTAAAGTACGGCTTCCGCTCCGTGGGGTTTGCTACGATCGAGAGAACTATTAACACCTTGTTCATCAGCAGCGGGAGTGAAAGAACTGAAAATGTGTAGGGTGAACTGAAGCATTTTTCAATGCAACATAACGGCAAGCTGAACAAGCATTCTCCTGGAGTCAGTTATTAAGAATGCCGATTGGCTCGGTGGCCGCAGCTCTGATTGGGGGGGGGCGGGTCTCCAAACGAGGGGGCCACTCCCCCCCACCCCCCCCATCAATCCATCCTTCGATTTTCCATTCCGCATAGAGGAGGGTCTTCTTTAAACGCCTCCAGTCTGAACTAGAACGGGAAATAACCTAAAGCAATTATGTGCTCCGTGGTCAGAATCATGCTTCAAGTTTCTTATTGCCATTCTGTGTACTATATACATTGTAATTGCGCTTAAACGAGAGCTCTGGGAAATAAAGAGCGACTAAGAGCAAGACCAGGGGCAATTAAAAACAGGGGCACAAACTTGGGGTGTGGTGTGTGGAGGGGGGGGGGGGGGGCAATCCCGTTTGCACTTGGAGTTGTTGACGTGTTCACGAGTGGTTATTTTATTGGCCTTTTCTATCGCAGAGAAGGACATTACTGGGGTATCTGATGAGAACCCCGGGGGTGTGTGGGGGGGGGGGGGGCAGCCGTTAAGACTGGTTGTCGGCACTGTTTGAGGTAAATGGTCATCGACCTCTCTTGCACAGTGCGTGCATCACTCCCTGCCTCTGCAAGAGCCCCCTCCCCCATTCCACTCGCCCCCCCCCCCCCCCCCCCCCCCGCCCCCCCGTCCACCCCCAGACCTGGCATTTTCTCCTCTCATCATTCTTAAACACACACACAGCTTACAGCTCCTTCTCTCCCTCACCAGAGACTGGTGCGCAAACACATTTTTTTAACCGTGTACCAAACAGGCCACATGCGGAGAAACCGCAATCCCGCGAGCTGAAAAACGAGAGAAACTTAATCGTATTTCTTTACATCATTAGATTATTTACTCAGCTGTTTGTATATGCTTTGGGAGATAAACAGTTTTTTAAACGGTGTTTTTTAATGTTTTGTTGTCATCTAATGCTGAAACACATTCCTGAAAAAGCAGCAAAGTTTGTTCATTCATTCATCTATTCATTCTTTGACAGGGCAGCTTGACATTGACAACTCACTCTTCAGCAATCATTTCAGCAAAGCCTGAGATCAGAGTTCATTTAGCCACAGTAAAGTCTAGAGCAACAGGCGAGCAGCAAAGGAAAACAGCACAGACAGCCTCCAGCCGGCTGAGAGCTTTCTGAAATTGTGTTGTCTTGGAGATCTTGGCCACTGGCTCCACCCAGGACCGAAGCAACCGTGGAAACAGGAGGCATAAAATATGTTGGAAATAAAATGTTTTTATTTTTTATTTTTTATTGAATTGCTCTCACTTCTGTGAGGAGAGAGGGGGGAAAAATCTCATTAAAATTTTTATTTATTTATTTATTTTTTTTTTCCTGCGCTGTGGGTTTATACTTCTATTGCTTTTGCCAATTTGGTGGACACTCCCCTTGGGCAGCCGGCGTTAAGGGCACTGCAGCGCCAGTGAGAACGCAGGAGGCTCGCCGGCAACTCTGGAGCTGGAGAGGAGGCGCCATTACTCGCCTTAATGGCTCCTGAATAATTCAGGTATAGGGGAGGCGAGGTCTCCCCCCAGGGCCTCCGAGGAGCGACTCGGGGTTCGATCATTCGCACCGAGCACTGACCGACACCCCTTAGGATGTGACACAACGTCATGACATCATACCTCGCCCGCTGACATTCCGCCACAGGAAGCGTTAACTACGCTGAAGCTCTGACAGCCATAGTGAGCCGTCTGATACACAATCCGGCTAATTGGCCGCGTGATACAACCTCTGGGCTTTAACAGGGTTCGGTGGTAGAGGACGAACGTACGGACAGAATTGTCAGGGAGGATCTTGAGTCGCAGGAACTGCAGTGAATGTCACTGAACATCACCGGTTGCCGTTTTGCTCTTCTGCCATTAGTTATGAGCGTCAGCTACAAACAGATAATATGTAAATAGAAAAGCCAGCATCAAACCAGAATACATCCTTAGTAAAGGGTTCCGATTGGATCAGACAGCTGCTCAGCTCATTCATGTGACTTCCTGTTGATTGGAGTTACTATGACAACCGCACCTGGACCACACCCCCCTGCTAAGGACCCGAACCTGCTGCGGGGGTTACCAGAAAACCCATACATCCTGTTCCCAGTAGAGTCCTGCCATCTGGCCTCGCCGACACCAGCCGGTAACACCCCCCACACGCACATACGCGTGCACACACACACACACACAGACACACGCGCACACGCACGCACGCACACACACACACACACACACACACGCACACACGCAAACAAACACGTGCACACACATGCACACTCGCACGCACGCACACTTACCTCACGCCAATGACATAACAAATCAAGCCCTCCATGGGAAAGTCAGGTCGAAACAGCGGGTAAAAAGACAGCGCCATAGGCCTGCCTGTCACGGTCCGGACAGATCCGGTCAGATCCCCACTCAGTGTGTGGCAATACGCATAGAGCCGCCAGCCACTGAGGGATCATGGGGCTTTACAGCTTCAGGACTCACAGCCAGACAGACACAAGCCTCTTTTACAAAGGCCCTAAATCCAGGAAACACAGGGGCCTGGTCCTCTGCTGAGCTAAAATGGCTGAAATCTCCCTGCTTTTCAGTTTTTTTTTCCCTCATAGACTATAGAGCTACAGAACAATAGGACATCTTCCTATCGTTTTGCGGTATAGCCAGAATGGCTGACATACTGCGGACTGAAATTGGTCACGGTGCGCGGATGTATAAATGCTTTTAATGCACAATGCTTTTCTGTCGCCTGAGGCCCAAAGCAATATTCAGCACAGCTGCCAAATATATGACAAACCAATACCCTTCATAACATCCATGAAGTCATCTCACGCCACATCAGACATGCCCTCTCGGTCCTGTGGTCACTGGCCATGCCCCCCTAGTAAAATCCAATAGGGTCTCCAATATGGTCACGAAACCTGATTCAATTCTGTCGCATTTACACACTGTCCAGATATATGCTTTTTCTGTCAGAAGTGGATTTGCATATTACTAATTTTCTAAGAAAAGCACTTCCTTCAAATCAACCCTCCACCTTCTCCTTAGCAATGCCCATCCGCCACCAGCAGCATGGGATTCTGGGAAATGGCACTAAAGACATTATGGCTGCCAAACACATATTTCAAACATCAGAACATTGTGATGGCATTATCACATTAGCTCATTAATCTCACATTAGAAAATAATAATAATAAAAATAAATGAATCTCACATTAGCCTCATGCATTGGCCTCATGCTGTGTGCTGCGTATGTGCAAAGTGCTCTTCACGTTTCGCTTCTTGGCAACACCCATTATGGCAAGTGCAACGGTTGACTATGTGCACCATTTAATTTAATTTCAATTTTTTAAATTGTTTTATGTGTCTAGGCCTCTCTGTTTGGACCACTCTTGGGTTTTATGAGGCAGTCATGTGATCACTGTTCAGGTGTGCTTCTAATGTCTCCATGAGAAAGGAATTATTGGGCATGTATATATATGAGAGATGTAGATACATACAAGTAGATTTCTGGAGAAGGACGTGAGGTTCTCCTTCCACCTCCGTCTCCCGCCCTGTCTCTTCCCCGCCATCCTCATCAATCACACCTCCCCAAAATCCCATGTTCTGCAGGACCGCCGCCCGCCTAGTGCGTCGCCGGGACAGTCCGACGGTTATAGACGGTTACCATGGTGACACATCGCATCAAATCCTCCTGTTGCGGTGACATTTTAATCCCGAGCCAGCGAGGATCCCTGTCGTGTTTATTCAGTGTAAAGCCCATTTCTCCAGAAGGACCTTGTCCTGAAGGCAGAGCAGAACCTCTCCAAATATACAGAAGCATGGCTGTTACCAACACTCAGACTATCCCAATAGGGCCTACTGTTCAACGAGGGGGAAAGCAGAGAGGGTTACAGACAGGGGGAAAGCAGAGAGGGTTACAAACAGGGGGAAAGCAGAGAGGGTTACAGACAGGGGAAAGCATAGAGGGGTACAGACAGGGGGGAAGCAGAGAGGGGTACAGACAGGGGGAAAGCAGAGAGGGGTACAGACAGGGGGAAAGCAGAGAGGGGTACAAACAGGGGGAAAGCAGAGAGGGTTACAGACAGGGGGAAAGCAGAGAGGGGTACAGACAGGGGGAAAGCAGAGAGGGTTACAAACAGGGGAAAGCAGAGAGGGTTACAAACAGGGGGAAAGCAGAGAGGGGTACAGAAAGAGATGGGATCACAATACAGAAAGTGCCATGGCGGAGAATCGAACCCGCAGCCACACCAGGCAGATTACTGTTTGGGTTGAGATTCGGCCCCCCTACAGTTAGCAACACAAACTCTCCTCAAGGCTGTAGTATTTCTATTTACTAAAGATACGTCGTCAGCCTTCCTGCACAAAACACCTTTTTTTAAATTGGCCAACAGCGTGAGGAGAATTAAAATGGTCTGTTTAACACCTGCTGTGTTACGAAAGACAGATTTTAATTTTGACATTTCCTGCGATATGCACACCTCAAACATGAGAACTATATTACATTACACCAGGCAGGATCTCTCACAGGAATGCTTACCTTCCATTTCACAGTGCAATTATCGCTGCTTTTAAATAAACAAGCTCAGATCACCAGACCATGCTAAACGCCAGCAGGTCTCCTATGAGAACAAAAGCCATTAAACACTGACAAAAATAAATAAATCAAAGATTAATTTTCACACATGATGGCCTTTTAATATTTAGAAATATATTGAATTGTGGTCCTGTCTCCTTTAGACAATGAAAACAAAATAGAAGGATATAAAAAAAACAGAAAGATAGAAACGCTATTCTGGCCGTCAGCTCTGGCTATAAATACCTGTGCTTTCATCGGTCAAAGGGCAGCGGCTGACATTATGGCTCATGATGACTCCATCTCCCCTTGCACTCCCTGGGGGTCTGGAACAGGCTTTGTTTCAATGGCCTTCCAGGAAACTGGGGCAGGCAGATGATTCTACTTCTGTGTCTTGGTGACAGCATTATTTCCACCCCCAACGCATTGGCCGTGATGCACGGACGCCATTCCTGCTCCTGAGTCATTCATACCATTCAATAACAATGCTGTGGAGAGGGTATTACTGAACGGACGCCATTCTGGCTCCCAGTTCCTGGGTCCCTGGTCAATTTATACCACACAAAACTGGCATGGTGGAGAGGACATTCCTGGGTTGCTGTGGTGTGCAGACACCATTCTGGCTCCTGGCTGAAAGCTCCTCAACACATTCATACCAGATTAAAACAGCACTACGGCATTCTTCATGGGCCGCCACTCAAGGACACTATCAGAGTAAACAAACACACACCAAAACTGGGTCATAGGAACATGTTTACAATAGAAAGAAATTACTTGCACACACGCTTAATGCTCCAAAAAACAAGTAATGTGTTTTATTTTACCAAGCAAGTGGCTGAAGTTTCGACCACATCAGAACACTGGTTGCTGTTGAAACAGGTCAATTTGGTTTGCCACTCAAGGACGCTATTCCAGCTCCTGGCTCTCACAGCCTTCATGGTAGTTTCCCATGGGACCAGCAGCTGGACCTCAAGCCCAAAATCCTGTCACATTTCTACTTCCTGTGCTAGTACACCACAAGCTCCTCCAGTCAGTATTTCACACCTCCCTGTGTTGGCCAGGAAAACAGCCGAAGCTATGCAGAGATAAATTCCTCTCTTGATGTGCCACTATGACAGTGATGATATGAGTTACTATGGAATAAGGATCCCTGTGATAGACAGGATAAAGGCCTCCGATACACAAATAATTAATTTAAAAAAATAAATACATATCCACTATCATAATATGAAAGTGGTGCTTCTCAGAGCTAGTGTGGCTGAGGGGATGTGATTCTCAGAGCTAGTGTAGCTGAGTGGATGTGATTCTCAAAGCTAGTATAGCTGAGGGGATGTGATTCTCAGAGCTAGTGTAGCTGAGGAGATGTGATTCTCAGAGCTAGTGTAGCTGAGGGAATGTGCTTCTCAGAGCTAGTGTAGCTGAGAGGATGTGATTCTCAGAGCTAGTGTAGCTGAGGGGATGTGATTCTCAGAGCTAGTGTAGCTGAGGAGATGTGATTCTCATAGCTAGTGTAGCTGAGGGGATGTGATTCTCAGAGCTAGTGTAACTGAGGGGATGTGCTTCTCAGAACTAGTGTAGCTGAGAGGATGTGATTCTCAAAGCTAATGTAGCTGAGGGGATGTGATTCTCAGAGCTAGTGTAGCTGAGAGGATGTGATTCTCAGAGCTAGTGTAGCTGAGAGGATGTGATTCTCAGAGCTAGTGTAGCTGAGGGGATGTGATTCTCAGAGCTAGTGTAGCTGAGGTGATATCAGCAGGATCAGGTTCAGGCTCTTCCTGTAGGTTTAGATGGTCAGATAGTCAGATGTCGCCAGTATGCAATCCTACTGTGGTCTGCAGAAATCTGCGTTCAAGTGCTACCCGGCCCCTCCAGGAAAACACACACACACACACACACACACACACACACACACACACACACACACACACACACACACAAACATCCACAAGCATGCACACGAATACACAAACACACACAAACATCCACAAACACACACACACACACACACATCCATGAACACGCATACACACACACACACACTTGAGAGAGAGAGCAGCACACTTGACTCGAGCCCTGGCACGGTGTCCGTCAGCTGGTGTGAGACAGATGCCATGCACACACACAGACAGACGCACACACACACACACACACATACACACACACACACTTGAGTGAGACAGATTTCATGCAAATAAAAGCCCTGGTCCTTCGAGGGAGATGTGGGGCCACATCAAAACCGCACTGCCCTGGGGACCAGCCTGCCCGGGGCCCCTCGGGGGTCAGATATAAGCTACCCCCCCTGCAGCTATGGACACGGGTAGATGATTGATGTTACATAACTGCTGAGACGACCACCACGTTCTCACGCATTCTTTTATACACTGGATTTTTGAGGAGGATTATGGCCTTGCTTTATGGGGAGAGTCATAAGACTCTTTGAAAACTGGCAGGACACAAAAAGACATCAGCCTGGAGGTGACCAATCAGAGAACAGACTCTCATACCCAGCACCTCCCCCACCAGGCAGGTAATTATATACAGTATAAAAAGCACATTCCACTTACATCAGGGCTTGAGAACGAGGACCTTCCCTGTATGCTGACAGCATATGGGGAAGAAAGGCAACCTCAGCTTTGTTATCTGGCAACCTCTGCCTTTGTAATCTGGCAACCACAGCATCTCTAAAACACAGTAATGGATAACTCCTCCATTCATCAGAAAAGAGGGATGTGTATGACCTGCACTGAGGAAAAGCACCATAAACAACCTGCAGCTCGTTTATTACCATCACACCCACAGATCCACCCACACGCCAATCACAATCCCAACCGCGCCTCGTCGCAAAGAGGGCGCTTCCCATTTTATTCTGCAGGTGAAGGTGCGCAGACCTCGAGGACGACGCGTTTAGCTGCCGGCAGCCGCTTCATAAAATTACAGTCTCCAGAGCTCCGCTATCGATGCGTTTCGCCCGCCAGCGAGCAACTTCGCGTGCGGTATTGATCACCAAATCGACTGTGGTTCGCCACAGTCCGCTCCTTGAAAGGCCCCACGTGGGTAATTGTAGGGGAGCGAAAGCCTGTAATAATCCAGCGGAGTGGCAGTCAGACACACAGAACAGCCGACTGACAGGAAGCGCTGGGTGGCGAGCCGCCGCCCCGGCCTGGCGCATTTAAAGAGGGTCTGAATAAAAGAGGAAACTGACCCCCCACCCCCCACCACCCCCTATACTACCCCCCCTTAACCATTGCACTGAATCCATACAAGAGACTCCTAAGGAGGGGTGGGGGGTGTTGGTGGGCTGGGGGGCTCATTTCACAGGTGACCTTCAGTTCACTGCTGAGAAAGTCCAGACAGAGCCCCCTAACCCCCCGCTCCTCCTCAAAAGGGGGGTGAGATTGGTGTCCTGCAGTCTGAGGGGTTCTTGCAAGTTCTAGCCAGCATTATGTTGTAGGTCAGAAAATTGATTATTAGTAAAGTAAATTCCTGGAAATAGGAGACGCATCTTACAAATCGGAGTGTGGGCCTGGCCATGCTCAATGTACAGCACATTTATGAGTCTGACCAGTGGGGCTTTTTAAAAAATATATTTTTAGGGCTTTTTTTCAGCTTTATTGGGCAGCACAGCTGAAAGAGACAGGAAGAATGGGAGTGAGGGAGTGAGAGAGAGGGAGTGAGAGGGAGAGAGGGAGAGAGAGGGAGAGAGAGAGAGAAGGGAGTGAAAGGGAGAGAGAGGGAGTGAGAGGGAGAGAGAGAAAGGGGGAGAGAGGAAGAGAAAGAGAGAGGAGAGTGGGAGAGAGATGGAACAAAAGTCGGATTCAAAACTCCAACATCGCGACTCACATTGAGCATGTGGACGGTGCTCTTACAGGCTACGCCACCGAGACGCCCCTAGACTAACTCTTTTCTCCTGGGATATTAGTGCACAGTGCCTCCCCCTGGCATGGAAATAGAATCACACTCACAGCAGCTTCTCTACATCCAGCCCCATGTTATTTCCATGCAGGGTTCAAGCTCCGCACACAAATCAGGCCGTAATGTAAACCGCTCAAACGTGACATGAGAAAAATGAATAAAACAAAAAAAAAAAACAGCGCGGGGTGTCACTTTATTAAACTTTTATTTATTTATTTTCTGATTTTATTATTACATTTTGATGTAGGTGTGCTTATTGCCAATCTAATATGCCTTCTGCGGCGGGGTTCAAACCACGTTAAATGGCGCGTGAAATAAAACAGTGGTACAGAATCCTAACTGAGCTTGATAAGATATATCACATTAGAGGCGAAGAAACCATTACATTTCCATAGCAACAGTCGCGCGCGCAGCCCGGAGGGCGAGAGAGACGCCAAGCAGGACCGAAGCAGACGTAGCGTTTGTCGCGCTGAGAGCTCTCTTCTTGCTCTTGTTTTTTTTTTCTTTTTTTTCTTTTTTTTCTTTTTGATGCAGTGAGGAGAGACCGCTAGTCCAGGGGGGGTGAGAGTGGAACCAACCCCAACCCAAACTCCCGCCCCCCCCCCCCCCCACCCACCCCACCCCAAAAAACCAGGCTCACCAATACTACCCGTCACAGGGAACCGGTGTAAAGCGAGATGCCGCAGATTTTTTCTGCCACTTTCAAAGCGCAAACCGTTAATTAGCGTGACTGTAATTCAGACTCTTGCGGTTGCTCGGGACGACAGGCACCGTTAATTGGCGTGTTCAGGTCTGATAAAATTTCCGTTCACTTCAGAGGGATCGGGTTTCTGAGTTCAGCTGTCAAATGGAGAGAGGGAGAGAGAGAGGGAGAGAGTGAGAAAGAGAGGGAGGGCGAGAGAGAAAGAGATTCCGAGCGCACGGCTCACCTTTCTTATTATACGGTTGCGACGCCACATTTAGTGGTGCCATCAAACGGACCCTTTAACGTGTTCTGGTATGGCGCCGTCATAAACACGTGTGCACAACAGATGTAATCAGTGCTTTAAATAGCCAGCTCCTCTCCATTGTAACTGAACACTGGTCTGGTGGAGATTTACATACAGTATAATATTACATCCAGTGGGGACTCTGGTGATATCTCCCCGTCGCTCTCTGCCAGTTGGAAGCAGACGGTGGGGGGGTACAGAGGGGCTGCGGTGGATTTCGGCAGCGAGCATCTGCAGTCGTAAAAAGAAAGCGCAGTGCAGGCGTTTAGGGCCAGCGGCATTATGGGATACCGGTGCCAGTGGCGGTGCAGCAGCCTTGTTTATTCTTACGCCAGCCTACCGCCAAAATGGGAGTCGGCGGTAACGGAGGGGTCCGGCGCCGTTCATGGACTGGACAATACATGGAAAGAGTCCTGGACACGGAGGGAGAGGATCCCAAAAGCCCCCCCCGGCGCGCGTGCTCGCTACAGGAAGCCAGAACAATGGGCCACAGGGGAGGGCCGGGGCCTCGGGGCCCAAAAAAAAAGCACCCCTATAATACCACACTGCCCAAAAATAAGTAATAAGTAAAAATATTGGATTGTTTTAAGGTATTTTTTGCTTGACAAGTGAAATTGTCGTACCACATCTTGAAATGAGTCAAACCGTCTCACCTCATTGGCAATCTTTTAGTCTTATCTAGAAAAAATGAATAGAAATAAGATTAAATATAAGACAAAATATATAATATATATAAATACTTGTAAAGATTTACTCTTAAATACTTGTAAATACCTTGACTTTACAATACTTGTAAAGATTGACCCTCAAAACTGCAGGATCTACAGGTATCTGTCGCCCTGGTAACAGGAGAACCACGGGGTCTACAGGTGTCTGTCAACCTGGTTACAGGAGAACCACAGGTCTACAGGTGTCTGTCACCCTGGTTACAAGAGAACCGCAGGGTCTACAGGTGTCTGTCACCCTGGTTACAGGAGAACCGCAGGGTCTACAGGTGTCTGCCGCCCTGGTAACAGGAGAACCGCATGGTCTCCAGGTGTCTGTCGCCCTGGTAACAGAAGAACCACAGGGTCTACAGGTGTATGTCGCCCTGGTTACAGGAGAACCGCAGGGTCTACAGGTGTCTGTCGCCCTGGTTACAGGAAAATTGCAGGGTCTACAGGTATCTGTCGCCATGGTTACAGGAGAACCGCAGGGTATACAGGTGTCTACCGCCCTGGTAACAGGAGCCGCACGGTCTACCAATGTCTGTCGCCCTGGTTACAGGAGAACCGCAGGGTCTACAGGTGTCTGTCGCCTTGGTAACAGAAGAACCGCGGGTATACAGCTGTCTGTCGCCCCGGTAACAGAAGAACCGCGGGTATACAGGTGTCTGTCGCCCCGGTAACAGAAGAAACGCAAGTATACAGGTGTCTGTCACCCTGGTAACAGAAGAACCGCGGGTATACAGGTGTCTGTCGCCCTGGTAACAGAAGAACCGTGGGTACACAGGTGTCTGTAACCCTGGTAACAGAAGAACCGCGGGTATACAGGCGTCAGACTATGAAGCAGAAAGTAAAAACAGTGATTCCAACACAAGAGAGAACTGCAATAGCAGATCAACAAAGGCAAAATACAACGAAAAGGACGAGGCCAGTTCCCTAACTAAAAGGGGATAAATAATTAAATAAATGTAGAATGTAATTTTCCACAAGCAAGATTAAAACATAATTACTGGTTTCAGTGACCGAATGGGGCAGTGCTTGTCCATATATGAAGGTTTCATAATATTTTCTTATTCTGCCTTGGGAGGAGGCTCTGATCCTTTCGGAAGCTCCCGTGATGGATTGATGCAGGCACCAGTGGCCGCCAGGAGCTACAGATCGAGCCTACACCTGTGAAGATGCCTGCCACTTGCATCTGGAATATCACCACTCACCCCCCCCCCCCCCCTCCTCCTCCTCCTCCTCCTCCTCCTCCTGTTCTTCGTCCCCAAACCCCCGCACCTCCCCCGGCACCCGGTAAACACGAAAGGCATGCAAATGAACTGCGGCTGTTTCTCCACCAGGGCCCCGGCACACAAGCTGCTATTGAAAACACACTTAATATGTATGCAAAAAAATGTTTACTATATCAGTAATGTGTTTTTTTAAATTAAAAAAAACCTGTGAGATTCAATTAGTTTTGTGAATGGTACGTGCTAAAGGGAAGAACTGTGACTATTCCAGGGTTTATGAGCCTTTTTCTATTCTGAAGAAATGCCGCGTTGACACCAGCTTCTGTGGATTATGCTAATCACTCTAGAAAATAAGCACTTGCACTCTTTCATCACATTGTTCTGTTTTATCCACGGAAAAACATCTGATTAAAATCATTTAATAAAATTTAAAAGAAGAATTAGGGACACTTGAGAAACAATAGACATATTTTCAATATAACTGTAGCCTTCAATTGATTGTAGCACAGCACTGTCTGGTTACCTGCAGTTGAAGTCAAAACTCAGTTAGGATCACAACTTTATTTTAAGAATGTGAAATGTCAGAATAATAGTAGAGAGAATGATTTATTTCAGCTTTTATTTCTTTCATCACATTCCCAGTGGGTCAGAAGTTTACATATTACATAGTATTTGGTGGCATTGCCTTTAAATTGTTTAACTTGGGTCAAACGTTTCGGGTAGCCTTCCACAAGCTTGCTGGAATTTTGGCCCATTCCTCCTGACAGAACTGGTGAAACTGAGTCAGGTTTGTAGGCCTCCTTGCTCGCACTTGCTTTTTCAGTTCTGCCCACAAATTTTCGATTGGATTGAGGTCAGGACTTTGTAATGGCCACTCCAATACATTGACTTTGTTGCGACCAAGAGCCATTTGCGACCAAGCTTTAACTTCCTCGCTGATGTCTTGAGATATATCCACATAATTTTCCTTCTGCATGTTGCCATCTATTTTATGAAGTGCACCAGTCCCTCCTGCAGCAAAGCACCCCCACAACATGATGCTGCCACCCCCGTGCTTCACGGTTGGGATAGTGTTCTTCGGCTTGCAAGCCTCACCCTTTTTCCTCCAAACATAACGATGGTCATTATGGCCAAAGATAAGACATTATCTTAACATTTTTGTTTCATCAGACCAGAGGACATTTCTCCAAAAAGTACGATCTTGGTCCCCATGTGCAGTTGAAAACTGTAGTCTGGCTTTTTTATGGCGGCTTTGGAGTAGTGGCTTCTTCCTTCAGGTTATGTCGATATATGACTAATTTTACTGTGGATATAGATATCTTTGTACATGTTCCCTCCTGCACTTTTCGCACCAAAGCATGTTCATCTCTAGAAGACAGAACGCGTCTCCTTCCTGAGCGGTATGACGGCTGCGCGGTCCCATGGTGTTTATACTTGCGTACTATTGTTCGTACAGATGAACGTGGTATGTTCAGGCATTTGGAAATTGCTCCCAAGGATGAACCAGACTTGTGGAGGTCCACAATTTTCTTTCTGAGGTCTTGGCTGATTTCTTTTGATTTTCCCACAATGTCAAGCAAAGAATCACTGAGTTAGGCCTTAAAATACATCCACAAGTACACCTCCAATTGACTAAAATAATGTTAATTGGCCTATCAGAAGTTTCTAAAGCCATCACATAATTTTCTGGAATTTTCCAAGCTGTTTAAAGGCACACTCAGCTTTAGTGTATGTAAACTTCTGACCCACTGGAATTGTGATACAGTGAATTAAAAGTGAAATAATCTGTCTGTAAACAATTGTTGGAAAAATTACTTGTGTCATGCACAAAGTATATGTCCTAACTTACTTGCCAACACTATAGTTCGCTAACATGAAATCTGTGGAGTGGTTAAAAATGAGTTTTAATGACTTCAACCTGTTTGCGTGCATGTAAGTGTATGTAAACGTCTGACTTCAACTGTACATGGGACTTCAGTGAAAATTAGACATCCGGATTAAAGTGAGACTCAGTTCACTTCATTGCTAATAGGTAAGTAATGCATTATTAGTATATTAAATATAAACCAAGATCTTTTGAAAGCTTTAACCTATTCAT